>JBBPQN010000651.1:0-13503 GCA_038092575.1 Boletus subluridellus
CACATGAGAGGGCTTTGCCCTTATGGCATTGACCATGTGATACACTACTTTTACAGACAATTTCCTTGATATGGACAATTAACCTTTTCTAGGCAGTTCTCTCATACTGCCTCATTTCCCCTCTACCCAGATGGTCTGTGCACATCCTTACTTAAATGGTCTGTGTGCCATTCCTAGCAGTATAAATACTTCACCCTTTGTACAATAGTTCTGCATCTAGTTCTATGCAATCTATTTGCTAGAGCCTGGTCATTCCATGAGTGATTAGTCTTAATGATTAGTCATAGTGAGACCCAGAAACTTCTAAGTGTCTGTGCACTATACTTGAGTGTGTGCTTCAACTAGGTTCTATGCATTAGTGTAACAAAAGAACTAGATTGTCCAGTTTACCTCTGCTGTTTAGCATGAGGCCCCTTCCTTCACCATTTCATGGCAAAGAGGAATCCAAGCTCCCTCCCCTGAGCAAGAACAAGACATTGAAATTGTAGTACCTCCTTTGACTACCAAACCTGCCAACTACCACTATGATGACCCCAACTTCTGGACCAGAAACTCCACCACCCCCCACCCACCCTCCTTCCCAACCACCCCTGTTCCATCTTTGTCCTCTTCAGGAACAAACCTTCATCATTTGCAACTGACTATTCCTCCAACTGTGCCTCTATCACTACAAAGTGCAACAACCGAAGAACGAGCAAAATCTCCACTAGAATCTTCCATCCCCATGGACATTGACAAACACAAGTCAGAGATGAAGGCAGGTCTGCCAGATGATTTCTCCAGTCACCCAGATGATGCACCACGATGGCTGCTGGCCATGAAGGCCTACTTCCAGATGAACTCTCATTTCTACAATGATCAAGCCAAGACCCTTACCCTTCTCGCCAAAATGAGCAAAGGCCAAGGAAAGGACTTTTCTGAGGGTTGGTACCAGAAAATAGGAGATGAGACAGTGGAGGACAATGCTAAGTCCTTTGCTGCTGTAACCCAAGGCTTCATTACAGCTGTTTTCATAAGTATGTGGAAAACATATTCTTGAAAGTTGCCCCTTGGAGACAACCGGGAAAGGACCCCGAGTGCAGCTGAGTGGGCCAATAGCTGGCTGAAGTAAGCATGGTGCATTGCTACCATATCCACCATATGCCTGTGCACCACCAAATCGTGTTTGACAATGTCAAAGCCCAGATCCTGCTCCTCCATAATGCAAACCACACTATCAAAGACATCTGTCACATCCTAGGCATCCAGAAATCCCTTGTATACAAAACACTCTCACTATACTCAAAATATGGCACCATCACTAATCCTTGTAGATACTCTTGTCTCACCGGGTGCCCACGTATACTCAGCTCTGCAGATGTTGAGTTCATATCCACTGTTATTCAGCATCACAGTACCATATATCTTGATGAGCTCCAGCAGGAGCTTTGGATCAAGTGCCACAAACATGTCACCATCCCTACCCTTCTTCAAACCCTCCAACATCTTGGTATCACCCGAAAAATAGTGTTGTCTGCTGCTGCAGAGCAGAATGAAGAGACATGCGCATTGTACATATATGAATCATATCGCTTCAAAGGTGCCTGACCCAAATATGCTGGTTTTCATTGATGAAGTGGCCAAGGATAAATGAACATCCATCCATCAACATGGGTGGTCAACAAAAGGCATTTGTTGCCATGTCAGGAAATGCTTCATCTGTGGTGCCAGATTCTCCATTATTCCTGCCATCACTCTTGATGGAATCATTGCGTATGACATTGTTGAAGGCCCAGTTGACAGTCAACACTTTTTGAAAATTTTGCAGGAACATGTGGTATGTCTCCCACCTATATGCTTTTGATCTACTCATCGTCACACAGATGCCTCTCACCACCCTATACCTTGGTTCCTGCAGCATCATTGTAATGGACAATTGCCGCATTCACCAGAGTGAGGACATTCATGTTCTCATTGAAGACATGCACCATATGTCATATACCTACACCTGTTCAATCTCTACTAAATACCTGCTATAGTTTGCAAGCTACATATTCTTCCTTCCTCCCTACTCCCCCGACTATAATCCCATTGAGCAAGCTTTCACTGCGATCAAGGCATACTTCTGCTGCCATGCTGATGATTTTTCAATGACTGCAATAGCTTGTGCATGCCAAACTATCACACTGGACAAGGTGGAGGGCTTTTTTCGAGCATCAGGTTATATCATGTAGTACCATGTATCCTATGATTGTTATCATATACAATCATGTACAAAATGATGGATGTGAGATTGGCTTTGGACAAGACTTAGCATGACATGATCAACACAAAACTAGATTTGGGCTATGCAAACGATGTTGATATCTTAGTACATGAACGAACTGTTGGCAGAATCCTCTGCATCCTCGCAAATGACATAACATTTTGAAATGGGAAGCCAAATCCCATGGTCTGCAGACTGGTACCAAAGGTCATGATCTTTGGGTCCATCGTCATCACCAGGTTCTATTGGAGGTCCTGTGAAATGACAACCACCCCCATCATGATACTTCTTCTTGTAAGCGATTTTTTTCTTCAGTGGACCACTGGAATCAGTGATTGCCTGCCTCAATTGGCCCATTGGGCTCTGGTCAGTGCTGTGGCACTTGTGCTTTGTGTCAGGACTGTTCCACCACATGGTACAATCTCTCTTCATATGAACAATATCACTGTTTGGAATTCCAATTTCCTGAAGCATCTTGTCATTGATATCGCTGAAAATGTCAGGACCAATGTGCTGCACAAGAAGTTTGTGCTCATATATGGTGGTGTCAGTGACACCAAGATCTGTTTCAGTGTACTTGAGGAACCGGGAGAGCTGCAAAGGCAATGGAAGTGGAGGTGGGGTGGTCCTTTCTGCTGTGTGGCAGATGGGCATCAATGGGGCCGGAGTGGACACAGCATGAGGAAAGATATTAGAATTGACCAATGTCTGAAGCAATAAGGTAGATACAATCAAGTTGAAGTCAGGTGCTGGATTTGAAGATGGCAGTGGCTGTGAGTAGCTTTGTGCCTTGCGTGCTGGATGCAAAATCAGTGCTTTGTTGGCCATGTCGAATGATGGTATATTGGGTGGCATGGTCAGCATTGCCTGCCCTTAGTCCTATAGACTGATTAGAATTTTTTTGAAAATGTGATCATTTGATGTACACACCAAAGCCTGAGCCCAGTCAAGAACCATGGCTGGAGTAAGCTGCATGGCACCTGATGGCCCAATGTATGTAAGGCCCTCATCATGCTCATTCTTGTACATTTTGACAAGCTTCATGCGTCATCAAGCAAGCTGCATGTCCAAGTCTATGGCTGTTTTCGACGACAGGGTGCGGATCTTGTCAAATACATTAGAAATTTGCCTGATTAGAAAAAAAAAAAGATAGAAACCTGGTGATTGTCCAAGGCATCTGACTCTTTGCCCTCAGAGTCACCATTACCAGCCTGATACAACAGGAGTTGCTTGATATTCTTCATGTCCACAAGAATCTTTGTTACACCCGAAGGATCTCCAGTGTCGAAAATCTTTTGCACCATGTTCTTGTAATCTAGCTCATTGTCTACATCCATTGCATCACTGATGTGTTGGCTAAATATAAATTTGATGAGACTGGGACTTGGATGCAGGAAAAAAAACATACCCTTTTACCTTCAAAGTGATGAACTTGAATGAGAATCATTGCTTGCTAGATACCTTATACTGCTGTTTGTCATGCTTCTTGAGAATGCCATCCAGGAAGTCGAGGTAGTTGTTCTCTTTGAGCACAAAGAGTAATTCCTTCATCTTGATGGATTTTTCTTTGCACCTGGCAGAGGGCTTGCCCTTGGTAGTGAACTGTTTGCACTTTGAGTAGACAGTGAGAGCTATAGTGAAGGCATACAGCCTCTCTGAGTCCAGGAAAGATTTCTCAGCCATTTCAGCCATGGGAAATGAAGTAGAAGCTGCGAACTTATGGTTACTGTATGTTATCCAAGTCACTCAGCTGCACCCTGGGTCCTTGCCCAGTTGTCTCCAAGGCTTGACTTTCGAGAATATGTTTTCCACATACTTATGAAAACAGCTGTAAAGCCCTTACCCCATATGATGTCAGAGCCAAGGCTTGAATTGATTTGGGATGATTAAGACAGAATCTCAGGGACCCCAATGGGCTGGACAACTACAACCTCCAGTTCCAACTTCTGGCCAGAAAAGCCAAGATTACAGATCAAAAGGCATTGATCAAGTGGTACATCAATGGCCTAGACAATAATCTCTCTGACTCCATCCTGGTGATATCCATTGTCCCTGACACCATTGATGAATGGACCCAGAAGGCCTCCCACTTTGCTGGGCAGGCAAGGAGAAGAGATGGACTCCAATATGGAAGGGCCTTTATTCCCACATTCATGTGGACATCACCCCACCAAAGTCACACCACTCCTTGTTGCGACCCAAATGCCATGGATGTGGATGCCATCCACCTTACCCCAGTCAAGCGTGCCCACCACATGAAGGACAACCTTTGCTTCATCTGTCATCAGAAGGGATGTTGCACCACCAACCATCCTTGCCCCCCTCACAACAACAACCCCCCTTGCAGCAACAATGGACCTCCACATCCTCCTAGGAACCCCCAGAGGGTTAGAACTGCCTCCACCACATCCACTCCAGACCCTGTCACAACTTACCTCACTGACCTTCGAGGAAGGAACATTCCAAAAGGGGACATTCTACAGGTACTCAAAACCTGCTATGAGGAAGAACCAGAGGAAACAAAAGAAACAGTGGCCACCACTAGGATAGAAGTGGCCAAGGATTTTTAAAACAGAGGAAAGTCTCAATGTCTTCTCCTCCAATCATTATAGCTCCTGTATTTGTATCAGATTCACATGCACAGTCAATCCAAATCCCCCTCTCTCTTTATACACATGCAGGAGCAGAAATTGTCAACATTACCACCCTTATTGACAGTGGAGCAACCAGATGCTTCATCAATTGAGATTTTGTCTTGAGGCATCACATTCCTACCACCTGACTCCTCAAACCACTGAAAGCCTGAAATGTGGATGGATCTTCCAACAAAGAAGGAATTATCTGACACCAGGTGTCCCTTACTCTCCAAGTAGGAGAAATAGAGGAAGAGCAAAAACTAATGGTCATCAACTGTGGATCCAAAAATGTCATCCTCGGTCTCCCATGGCTGAAAGACCTCAACCCCATCATTGATTGGGTGACTGGACAGCTCACCATCCCTGATCAACTCCCCACCCCTCCCCACAACTCCCCCAAGGCCATCACCCAGTGATACTTTGTCTGATACCTAGACATGGACCCAGATCTTCACATCGCTCAACTATGGAAGAAGAGACTTGAGCATTCCCTGTCCATCAGAAAAACCACCATTGCAACCAAGATCACCTTGAAAGCCAAGAAAGTGGAAAAGAAATTCCTGCCCACATACTCCATCTTCCAAGACATATTCAAAAAGAAGGTCATTGATGAACTACCCCCCTCTCAACTATTTGGCCATGCCATCAATCTCAAGCTTCTCTCTGAAGGTCACTAAAGCCTACCCCCTCAACCCAAAGGAACTTGACACCTGCTGAGCCTTTGTTGATGAACATGTCAAGTCTGGGAAGATAGTTCCCTTGAAGTCACTACAGGCTTTTCCCTTCTTTTTTGTTCCAAAGAAGGATGGATCAGTCCATCCCTGCCAGGACTACTGATATCTCAATGAACATACCATTAAGAACACCTATTTCCTCCCTCTCATATCTGATCTCATGGATAAACTGAAGGGCTCCTGCCTCTTCACCAAGATGGACATTCAATGGGGGTATAACAATGTGTTGATCAAACCTGAAGATCAATGGAAGGCCACCTTTGTTATGATATACAATATTTTCAAACTTTTTAACTTAGCACTACAATGTGCATACTTTACATCTTTCAGACTTCAAAGTCATGTGATGTGCACATGACCATGGGAAACTACATGTGACCTATGGTCTAGACAAACATGCTGCACACATGCCTTATTAATTTCTGTTCTTTCTTTCTCATCATCATTCTTCTTCTCACACACACATCTATCTATATTCAGTAATCTTTCCCATGGACCCTATGGTCCGTGCGCACACCTGTAACTTATATAAACTAGCTGTAGTTGACTGGATTCCCAATCTAATCCATTTGTGCCTTGCAACCTACATCCTTGCAAGTGCATTAAGGAAGATACTAAACCTCTACTCATTTTCTCCTCCCTTCTATACTGCTTCTAGCTTTGGTGTTATGTAGCTTTGTCGAGTCCTGCCAGTGATTGCTTGAGCATGCTCACAACACTTGGATTAGACTCTTACACTGCCCAGACTCTAGGGCTAAAGAGTGGTCACTCGTCCTTATGAGTTTTCATTTATTTACGTTCACCACTTTAGAATGTGGGGTAGTACCCCAAGCTTTTGTTGTGTTAGATTAGTACCTTCTCAGTCCCTCCCTTGAGGTGATACCAGTGCAAGGGTCATGCCTTGTTTGTGTAGAGTGACACAGGAACCACTGCCATCGTGCAGCCTGTGGTCAAGCTTATCTTGTTTCATTAGTCCCTCAAGTGATTGGGGAGGTAGAGTATCAGTTCTAGTTTTTTTTTTACCTAGTATATGTGTAACTTTGTTCCTGGGCTTTGCAAACCCCAGAGAACCCATTACAAAACTTTATGGAGAAGAAGATATTACCTCTGGTTGAAGAAGTATTTTTTGAGATCTACTGTTTGCCACATCCCTTGAGCTTGGTTGCAAGATATCTCACAGTAAGGATTAAGCTGGCTCATGTTCGCACAAATCAAATAGTGCAACAACCCCAACTGGTTCAAACCCTTCCTCCTCCTTCCCCACCAAAGAAAATGACCATCCCTTATTTCAAAAGAACCTCCGGTGCTCAATGTGCCCTCCTGTGATATGTACAACTCCAACATAATAGAAGGAACAACAACTACTTCGCAGATTCCTTTTTTCTCCAACACTGCCGCCCCTCCTCATCCCACTAAACAATGTTGAACCAAGTAGACATCAATGATCTTGTGAACCAGCTTGATGCCCTGGTTCTCAATAAGGAAAAATCAAGCATTACTAAGAAAATCATTGACCCAGGAAACTGGAATGGTGATAGATCCAAGTTTAGAGCATGATGGATCAAACTCCGCCTTTGGGTTGAGGCCCAAGACTGGAAGGACAACTGAATTCACATGGTTGCAGTCTTATCCTGATTTGAAGGAAAGGCAGAGGGGTTCACCCAAATAACTCTAGAAAAATATTTGCTTGATGAAAAAGAAGAGATACCTATAGCGGCAGGTAGCATATTAACCGCTCCAAAAGGCATTGTAGCTTGGCCAAAGTGGCAAGACCTCCAAATTGAGATTAAAGATTACTTCCAGATCGAGGTCCTTGCACACGAAAGCCTAAGGAAACTGCAAGCCTTGCAACAAGGGTCCAGACCCATAGATCTGTTCCTCCAGGAATTTGTTGTCCTGGCAAGAGAAGCCCAGACTGAGGAAGGTCACTCCATTGATCTCCTCAAAAAAGACTGTCAACTACCACATCTACTATCAAGCAAAGATGACGGGCAAGGAAGTTGATGACTTTTCAGAGCTGACCATCAACTACTGAGCAATTGGTAGGCACTTCGAACAGATTGTGGTTGAAAGAGGACCACCCACATGAGCCCCCTCCTCTTCTTATCAATATCGTCCTCCCCTTTATGGTTCTCTGTGGCCTTACAGTCAACAATATTATCTGCCTCCACCACACCCTCCTCCAGGAAACCATTCCTGTTTTACCCCCACTGGTATGCAGCCAGATAGAGGAGCCCCAATGGAGATAGATGCTCAACAAGCTCTCCCATCTCGGCCCAATACCCATACATGTTACAGATGCAACAAGGTTGGCCACATCTGGCCAGATTGCTCACAGAACCCCAACAAGCGAGCCCCACATCCACCAAGGGTATGGCAGCAATACTTTTGGGATTATGAGACAGGTGCCTATGTGCATGTTGCACCTTACTATCCACCCATGCAGCACACCCAGCACCAATATGGTCATCCCCTCCCACCCCCTCCAACTGCCACTCCCATTCTGTCCACTCCCCCAGTTGTTGCTCAACAAGCGGCAACACCGTCCTTCTATTCAGCAGAAGCTGAAGCCTTCTACAGAGATAAATTCAAAGTAGAAGCCAGGCAGAAGGCGGCCACCTCTTTAAATTAAATAAGTCTGCCAACAAAGAGGGTGTTCATGGACTGGACAATTACGTTTCTCCTTCTCTTTCCTCCTGTAATATATCTACCAATCTTGTTGACTGTGATGACTCTGATTTTCCTGTATGTACCTTGGACAATCTTCTTGGCAATATAATTCCTTATTCTGAAAGGGTGACTCAATTGAGTGCAGTGCCAGAATTAAAACAAAGCGTGCTTAATTCCCTTGTTTGCCAAGTAAGAAATTCTCCTAATTATAAATCCCTCAATTCTCCTTCATCTATTTCTATTCGCGCAAGCACATTATCATTCAGTGGCAAAATGTCACTAGAGACATGTGTACTAAATTATGAAGACAGAAGTTGGTGATCTCAATCATTTAAGTCCCTTCTAGATTCAGGTGCTTCTCATACTTTTATCAACAAGGATTATGTTCTCTCTCATGGCATTCCTACCTATAAAATTGCTAACCCTATTTCAGTGAAAAATGCTGACAGCTCTAATGGAGCAATAGGTCAAGTAACCCACACTGTCACATTAATTATTGGGATTACCGGTCACTACGAGGTCCTGGAAGCCTATGTTTCTAAACTAGAAACCCACTGCCTCATCGTTGGCTATGATTGGCTGGCCCGACACAATCCCACTATAGATTGGGTTTCTAAAACTATTTCTTTTCCTAGATGCACACCCTATTGCCATATTATGAGTGATGGACCTTTCAACAAACCTATCAAACTTATTTATAATTGTAGTATAGAAGAAGGACTCAAGGAAAAGGTGCCTAAAACCTACCACAACTTCCTTGATGTATTTTCCAAGAACAAATCCGAAAGAATGCCGGAACAAAAACCCTGGGATCATGTGATAGATCTGAAATCAGATTTTGCTCCCAAAAAGGGTAGAGTAATTCCCTTATCGGATGTGGAAATGGACAAAGTACACACATTCATCAGAAAAGAACCCAAGAAGGGTTATATTTGCCCATCAAAGTCCCCACAAATGGCACCTGTTTTCTTTATACCCAAAAAAGATGGAAAAAAGAGACTTGTTATGGACTATTGTTATTTAAATGAAGGCACTATTAAGAATGCCTATCCGCTACCCCTCATTTCAACATTGATTGATCACCTTAAAGGTGCAGATATGTTTACAGCCCTGGATCTTCAATGGGGCTACAACAATGTATGAATTAAGGAAGGTGACGAGTGGAAGGGAGCCTTCATTACTCCCATAGGCACTTATGAACCAACTGTTATGTATTTCAGGATGACTAACTCACCCCCTACTTTCCAGCAAATGATGAACGACATATTTAATGATATGTATGCTGTACTCATTATCTATATTGATGACTGTATGATATTTACTAAAGGCAAGACACATGAAGAGCACAAGATGATAGTAAAGGAGGTGCTTTCACATCTTCACCAAAATGATCTTTACATAAAACCAGAAAAATGTAGCTTCTCAAAAGACAAAGTGGACTGTCTTGGTATGGTAGTATCTAAAGAGGGAGTAGAAATGCAGGAGAAGAAGGTGTCAGGGGTATTGGATTGGCCAACTCCCACACACCTCAAACAACTGCAAGGCTTCCTTAGACTTTGTAATTATTATCAACGATTCATTGAAGGCTTCATGGACATCACACACCCATTGAACGACCTTACCAAAAAGGATGTACTATTCAAATGGGAACTGAAGCACCAAGTAGCATTCAATGCCTTGAAAAACAAATTTAAGGCATCACCCCTGTTGGCTTATCCAGATTGAGACAAAGAAATGCATCTAGAAACAGATACCTCAGACAATGTCACAGGGGCAGTGCTTTCAGTTAAATGCGATGATGGTCTTTGGAGACCCTGTGCCTTCATTTCCCATTCCTTCAACAGCGCTGAGTGCAATTATCCCATTTATGACAAAGAACTCTTGGCAGTCATTCGAGCCTTAGAAGAATGGTGACACTACCTAATCGGTAGGGAAGGTTTCGAGATCTGGACAGATCACAAAAATTTCAAATATTGGAAAAAACCCCAAACCTTATCTGGTCATCAAGCCCGATGGCATGCACTTCTTCAGGAGTTTAATTATGTCTTTATTTATAAACCTGGTACATCAAATGGCCAAGCAGATGCTTTATCTCACCAACCAGACCATGGTGATGCTGTCACAAATCACAACCAGAACGTCACTGTCCTTCCATCTTCTCTTTTCATTAACAATATTGAACTTTCATCTTCCTTTTATGAAAAAATTCGAGAAGAATCCTTTAATGAGTACACTTATGATTATGATAACAATATTTTCAAAAATACCAAAAACAAAGTTTTTGTTCCCAAACAATTACATACAGAACTACTCACTATTTGTCATGACTCTCCTATTGGTGGACATTTGGGACAAGCTCGCACTTCTCATCTTCTTACTCAATACTTCTCGTGGCCTGGTGTCACCAAAGACATTAAAAAATATGTAGATAGCTGCCAAGTGTGTGCCCAAACAAGGGGGGAGTCAAAGGCACCAGAAGGCAAACTCCTTTCTTTACCAGCTTCTAAATGACCCTGGGAAGATTTATCAGTTGACTTCATTATGGGTTTACCTGCTTCCCACAGCTATACTGCCATTTGTGTTGTTGTTGATCAATTTTCTAAGGAAGTTGTTTTTATTCTCACCTATGATACCTTTTCTTCAAAAGACCTTGCTATCATTTTCAGAGACAATATTTGGTGTATCCATGGACTCCCTTCTACAATCATTTCTGATCAAGGTCCCCAGTTTGTTTTGGACTTTACTTCCAAATTATGTAATCTCCTCTCTATCTCCCAGAAAATCTCCACCACCTATCATACCCAAACAGATGGACAAACAGAGCATATCAATAGAGAACTTGAACAATATCTCTGCTCTTATGTAGCCAAGTGACAGACTGAATGGGCTGATTGGCTCAAAGTCGCGCAATTCCATCACAATAACTCTCTTACCACCACCACCAGCACTATCCCTTTCAATATCACATGCAATTACACCCCCCACATGGGCTTTGAAGGAAAAGCCAAAGGCATGAGAAAAGAATTCGGCATAGAGATGGGGAAATCCCATAAAGAAGTAGAGGATGCATTAGAGGAAGCACAAGAAAGAATGAAGAAGCAATTAGAAAATAAAAGATCCAATGCTCCAGATTACGAGAAAGGACAACAAGTTTGGCTTTCAGCTGAACATTTGAAGCTTCCCTATACAGCAAAGAAGTTAACCCAAAAATGGATTGGCCCATATGAAATCCTTGAGGTTCTCCCTAATGCCGTCAAACTTAAACCACTGAACTCTATTCATATTCATCCAACTGTCAATATCTCATACATTAAACCATATCAGGCAACCCTTCCAGGGCAACCAGTTTCATGCCAAGACACAATAAAAGTTGACAAAGAAGGAATAGAGCAGTTTAAAATAGACTACATTGTGGCATCCTGTCTCAAAGGCCACCAGCTTCAATATCTCATACATTGGAAAGGTTACAACAAGTCCGACAGGACATGGGAATCAGGCGACATTATTAACACTGCCCCTCAGGCAGTTGCCAATTTCCATAAAAAGAATCCCTCAGCTCCTAGGAAACTTCACAGTCTTACCATTGGAGACTTCTCTTCACTTTTCACTCATTACAAAAACTTTACCAAAACTAATTATCACAGGACTCACCTGGAATTTGAGTCTTAAAGAGGGAGTAGTGTTATGATATACAATATTTTCAAACTTTTTAACTTAGCACTACAACATGCATACTTTACATCTTTCAGACTTCAAAGTCACGTGATGTGCACATGACCATGGGAAACTACATGTGACCTATGGTCTAGACAAACATGCTGCATACATGCCTTATTAATTTCTGTTCTTTCTTTCTCATCATCATTCTTCTTCTCTCACACACATCTATCTATATTCAGTAATCTTTCCCATGGACCCTATGGTCCATGTGCACACCTGTAACTTATATAAACTAGCTGTAGTTGACTGAATCCCCAGTCTAATCCATTTGTGCCTTGCAACCTACATCCTTGCAAGTGCATTAAGGAAGACACTAAACCTCTACTCATTTTCTCCTCTTTTCTATATCATTTCTAGCTTTGGTGCTAGCTTCATTGAGTCCTGCCAGTGATTGCTTGAGCATGCTCACAACAACCTTCATTACACCCTTTGGCCTCTTTGAGCCAATGGTCATGTTCTTCAGACTATGCAACTCTCCTGCCACTTTCCAGGCCCTCATGGATCACCTCTTCAGTGATATGATGGTGGAAGGATGGCTCATCATCTACATGGACAACATCCTCATCCACTCATCCTCCCCCACCATCCATGAGGAATGCACAAAACACATTGTAAAGATGAAAATAAGGGTGCAAGGGCGAGTTAAGTGCTCATCCCAAGGGGGTTGTATGGTAGGGCTGTGATGAGAAGGGTTAGTGCAACTGACTGCAGTGATGCTGACAAATCTGGCTGAATCCAGAAGGAGTGCAAGACAAGACTGTAGGATAGTGAAATTCCAGTCAAGGACAAGGACCAGAAATGAATAGAAAGACCTAGGATGAGGGCTGAATATGAGATGAAAGGCCAAGGACGAGGGCCAAGTGAGACGAGAAGGTGATCAGTCAACCCAAGTGGCAGAAAGATATATTCCCAGTCAGAATACAAGGTTTTATAGTCCAGGCTATGACCCAGATTCTTCTATCTAAGAAAATACCAAAAATAAAATAGTATTAGTGTCCGAAGTGAGAAAGAATATTAATAAAACTGAAAATAAAGTGTCTGGAAATGAAACAACTAATCCTAAGGCATTCCAGATAGGACTGGCATCCAGATGAGTGGTTGGAATAGTTTGGAAGCAGATAGGGTGGACACCAAGCCAGATCTGATGTGATATGAACCTAAGGAACCTGAGTTCCTTACAATGTTCTTAAATGACTATAGGAACACAATTCCCTAAACTTGAGAAGTGTTCCTTTGATGTAGATGGGGTGGAATATTTAGGGATGATTGTCCAGGAAGGGCAGGTAAAGATGGATTCAGTCAAGCTAAGTGCAATCAATGACTGGAAACCCCCATCTTCCATTAAAGCAGTCTGGTCATTTATAGGATTCTGTAACTTCTACAGGAGGTTCATTCCAGACTTCTTGACCCTAGCTCACCCCTTGATTGAACTGATGAAGAAGAATGCTTCTTGGAAATGGGAGGCACCCCAGCAGACCACCTTCCTTTCCATTAAGGG
>JBBPQN010000652.1:0-13496 GCA_038092575.1 Boletus subluridellus
CGGCAACACACATTAAAAGGAACATACCATCAAAGTCGAACGCACCGATCCCAGCGATGCAATCTGTAGACCCAGCTTCGATAGGTCCGAGGTTCCATGCGTGTCTAGGCACCGGAAACTCTCTCTCTCCAAATTTCACTGTCGGTGTCCATGAATGGATGGAAGTACATGGAACTGCAGGACGTCGAATGATGTGGTTATAGGTTGATATAGAGACGCAACGCACTCGTATACACGCCGCCTTGCATAGATTTGGCACCAGGGATGCCTGAATAGTAGCTATTTGCGACGGTGTATGGCACAAGGATAAGCGTGGTACCGGTATCGATGATTGCAGGTTGACCGGTGGTCCCCGGAACTATGTGGTCGGGACGACTGATGTACCCCAACGAAACTTGCCAGTAGCCTTCCTCCGTCACGTCGACAGACACAAGCGTATCGTTCTTGAATGCAGTATAGTCCGCGTCACCAATGATCATGTTGCTTTGTCCAGGGATCGTGGAGAGCTTGAAGCTGAAGAAACGTTTAGGCAGTTGATAGCTTTCGTTCAAGTTCTGCATCAGCGTTCGGACACGCAAGCTCGAGATCTCCGGGAATGCTAAGCCGGAGATACCATCCGCGGGAAAATCGTACCCAAAGTCCTTTGACGGCAAAATCACAGCACCAAACTCTTGATTCGTGGCCTAGTGGGTTATGTCAATCATCGTCCGAACACCAACGAGTAAGATCTACCGTGTATCCACCCACTCCAACTGTATCTACATACCTGAGTCCAGCGGCTGCTCCCGAACCATATACAAAGATTGCACCCAAAGGAAACTTGGGACCCCGAGAAGTGCTTGACTTGGAAGCATCGTACGTGCGATGCCCGTAACAACCCAGAGGACAGCCTTTGGCGGTCACCCCTGATGAAAAAGATAAACCCAACTTGCTGGTTTAACATACAGATTACTCACATAGGTCAGAGCTACCTGTGTCAGGATCCACTTTTCGGAAAGTGGGGCGATTAGGATAAGGATCCAGACGCAATGAGCGATGTCTTACCTGTGAGATTTTGAGGTGGCGTTCCAATCGTGATGTTACCGTACCACATAGATGCCTGATCATTGTAAAGAGCAATGGATCCATTGCTTGCACGTTTTGATGGACTTGTCGGGGAGGATCCCGAAAGCATGTCAAGTAGATGGCGCGAACCCGTATTCCGCTCGTATGCAGCAAAGGTATTCGTGTACTTCCTGAATGTTACCTCGAAAGTTGAGCGAGGAAAATGACGATGGAACAGACAACACACTCGTTGGCGTAGCTAATGAGCCGTGCAACCCTTTGGGCACCCAGGAACTGTTCGCCCGTGTCCGACTGGATCGACATGGGATCCACCGAGTCGAGTGAGCGACGCTGCAAAGGGATCCGAAGAGCTCGGTTTGAGATGGCAGGCATCGCGCCCGAAAGCATTGCAAGCGAAAGGACGGTCCAGAGACGTGGAGTGGACTTCATCTTGAGCCCGAGGAAGAATGATGATGGATTGAACGTACTTGGGGGGAGCAACACGACGCGGTTTTATATACCTGGTGAATGGGTATGCGGCTGACAGACACCGTCGCCTTGGCGGCTGGCGGAATGGGCTATCTGTCAAGTGTTTCTAAATCCTCATCTTATAACCTCAGTGGTTTGGCACGGACTCCGAGCGACTGCTAGCGAGAATCGTCAGTCACTTGCATCATGATAGTGAGCGAGCAAATCTCGAGAATACAAGCCTGACCATGCAATTCCGGGGCTGTCGCGAAACGAGTAACAGCTCCAGCCTATAGCATTGTAAGTAAGCTACTCGACACAGTGTATAGGGCCAACGTGTGAGTTCAAAGCACTTTGTCTCTGGTGACCAGTTGACCAATAACAGGGAGGCGCACAGAAGTTTGAATATCATCGTGGGAAACTAACTTCTTGCTTTAGTTAACATTGAACAAGGACCAAGGAACTTGAAGGATCACACAAAGATACAGACTCGATGTCCAATTGAGCTATTGCAGGTGTGACTACGTCCTAACATGCGGGTGATGTTGCCTCTGATTTGCCTACTAAACAGACAAGGTACCCAAGTTTGTTATCGATTTCCAGACTATACATCATTCGTTGATGATTTTCGCCGACGTCACCAATTTTGTCCCCGTAGCTTGTCTGCAAGTTGCCCCAAGGATTCTGTCCCGCTAGAATCTTGGGGGCAAGTTATGCACTCCACTGCTGAGGGTGTTTTTGTGATAGGAGGTCACATGTTCGTTTGAACTCCATAGCTTCGCTATTCCATTTCGCTTCTCAACAGCCTCATGGGACATCATCTGCTCATGTATATGGGTACTTAAACTCACGTCTACGTGGGCTGGACCATTCTTATTCGCGATGCTGGTAATGTTTCTTGTGGCATCTGCGTCATTGCCCCTTCTCGCGAATCCACAGAATGTGGCTTGCCAAGCCTATAGCCACTCGTTGGAGCCCGTTCAAGTGGATTTACCCTCGTGCGCTAGGCCAATGTACCTGGAAATCAGACGCTTGGTTCCGAGGAAGCCGCCTATACCTCGGATTGCAAGACTAACGTCCTTCCTAATACTCAGAGAACTTGCCTGTCCAACTTGCAAGCCGTCAAGGTCTCCTTTCCCGACCACGTTGCTTCCATTTGAGCGGAAGTGACACCTCAGCAAATTATCCCAACCTTGGAATTGCGTGTAGTGAGGGAAGATGGAGAGCGGCGATGCTCGATGCTGGATTGCTCAAAGTACTCAACAGCCAAAACAAAAGCTGTGTTACTTTCGGGACGGGTGGTTTGCTACTAGCAGCCAGTTACCTCACGGGTCTATCTGGTGATTCCAAATCCAATCTTGTGGGGTCGCTCTTCCAAGCCGACTTCCCTACAATAAGAAATAGGAATCCTTGCATTCGGCGCCAACTCTCCTGATCACAGATTACCCAACAAACGCCCTATCCGAACACCATGATGAATAACGAACACCTCTAGCTTTTCATCGAGGAGATTAGCGGCAAAAAAAAGGGCAGGATACCGTTTCATTCGATGATATCACCTCGCGTGACAACGGTCGCCACTTTGTCAATGCACTACCGCTAAGAACTTCAACGACACGGCGCTCAGGGTATACCTGATCAGGGACGGGGCGCTAGCCTCTGACTCGGGTGCTTCGCCATACTTGTTCGTACTTTCTTGATGAATTCTATCCCATGCGAAGCCAACTATCGTGTCTTACCAGCACGCTTCCCTATCCTGGCCAGATCTCGCTGGTTCGGGCGAGTAGGATGTGCTCGTGCGTGTCCCTACGTATGATCCTATACTTGCTGCATTCAACCTGATGAAATATCTCGGTACGTTCCACGAGACGATCCATGTCACCAACTTCGATCAAACAGGAATGATCACTGGCCCTTCCAGTGAGTGGAAGTTGAAAGAACACATTACACATGCTACAACACTTCGGTAAGCGACCGCCGGATAATTGAGTACGAACTTTGGGTTTACGCCAATCTAGGCATTAGCCCTCGAGAGCTTCTTTGTCGACACCACCGTCACTGTACGGAATACTGCTCTCCTTCAACGAAACATTGTTCTCGATTCGGCCATTTCCAGAACATTCCAGGGCCCAGCCCTGCCTCATGTGGCCCTGCATCTCACCTTGCCTCGGAATCCCGAGGTGAAACTCCGACGCTACCTCGAGGTGGCCTCAACCCTACCTTGCGGCAACGTTAGCTGAAGCCACTCCTGGGCACTATGCCAAGTTCTGTTCCGTCGTACAGAGTTCAGGAACCGGCAGATCGAGGATGTTAACCGAGATAAATAGGTGCTCATTTCTTCACAGGCATCTGTAGTGGCTGAACCGATCTCAGTTGAGAAACAAGGATGACATAGTAGTTTACATGATCTTACGCAAGGAATGGAGCACCGTGGGTGATCCAATCCCATCGGACATCTTGACGAATTTCCCCCCTTACGTGGAGAAGTACCAAACCATATGCCAGCCCTTCGGAGTATCTCGGAAAATGTTGTATCATTCACGATGTCAAGGCAACCACCACGCATCGGGTCGGCCAGATGTGGGCATATCACAACACTTGGTGCCCTCCCAGGTTTACTGCCAGGATTGACTTCTTTGAAGAACTCGTTCAAAAATATGAAAAGTCATGGGTATATCATTCCACACCTTGGATCTGATCTGACAATCTTCTGTAGGCTCGTCCAGATCCCCCACCGACACCACAATGCAACAGACGCTGGCATTGATAAACTTGAGAGGCACCTAAACACTCCTTATCATAGTTGAGTAACGTGGTCCGAACCAGAACAAAACGCTCACCCCCTTGCTCCCTGCCGTTTTTCCATGGTTCTTTGTACCAAAAGTCGGCGCGAGCCTCGCGAGGATATTCTCCGGCGTTCCCTGTGAACCCAAGTTGGTAATTGCAATCGATGAAGTATTTCAGCTTTGCGACGACCTTGGACCGCAATCGGAGGTCCACAAGTTATTCATCCGAACCATTCCTGTCGTGTGTGGCCGCAAGTGATCTGCGTGCAGTGCCTGAATGGCAATAATACACTCTGAAGACTCTGTGGATGGTATTCAAATCTGGCATGATTGACGTGGGTCGACGGGGTGAGCTGGCTAGCCGACTGCTCTGGCCTCTGCCCAAGGGCTTGTCCATCCGCTCAGGGGCGGGGAATGTAGTCACCGAGATACCAACGACGTGGAATGGGCATCTTCCCGACTGCCAAATTATTTTCGTTGATTGGCTCGAATTCATTTTCGAACGCCAGATATAGGAATAGGAGGACACTCAAACACCGTATCTGAACTTCTTGCACTGGGTATGCATGGACACGAACGTCGCTGGATCACAGGAAGAGAACGAATTAAGGTCGGTTGGTCCAAATTCCTTTCTCACAACGTACCATCAAACCTGATGATCTGATCCATCATATACCTTGGACGAATGGACACTACGCCACTGGCAGAGGACCAGTGCAGTGCAGTGCTACCAACAAGCTCTCATTGACAAGGTGATAACCATCTATTTCAAAGGCGGGCGCGAAACGGCGCCGGCGGAATCCCGAATGCTGCAGACATTCATTTCCGTCAAGGTTTGGGCGTCGAAGAATTTCAAAGATGTCTTGCACGACATCACCCGCAGAAGTGGATGCATGAAGAGCAAACGCAGAAGACATGGCTCTGAGTCCTTTCTATGTATCGCGGTCTTGGCTGACCTTGGTCCCACCAGCATCGCTCTCCGTTACCTTTTCTGAGGGATGTTGATGACGGCTATCTGCGTATCTATGCTGCTGGTGTCGATACCACCGCCTCTCCATTCTAATCGATTATCTGGCGCTCGTGGAAACTCTTCGGACGCTCATGGAGCAGCAGATGCCCGAGAAAGATCTTGCATAGAAACCCTGATTGTACAGGTAACGTTTGGCAGTGCGGCCACTCCTGCGCATACGCCATGGGAAGATGGGAGGAGTGTCCCGAATATAAGAACAAAACCCGATGCGTTCGTTTGATGATTTTCGTCCTGTGCTAACGCACTTTTTCTTTTTCTTTTTATTCTTTTTCTTGTTGTTTGATGCACGTGGAACGGACACTGGTTTCCCTTGGCTTGATCGGTGAATAGCATTAACAGTCGAACCTGGCGATTTTCAATGATATCATGATGACCCGTCCCTGAGTGATTGATCATCTACCCATGTGTTCTCGGAAGGCTGATCCAGCCACTCGAGCCTCTGATCTGGCAGCAGTGTCAGCAAGGCCGTGCCAGAGTTTTAGAGACTATCGAACCTCCCTCTGGCTCTTTTGTCCCAACGTCGTGGCATCTACCATACGACCGCCGACCAACTCTCCGAGCTCTGTCAACGACTCGAGAAAAAAAAAGGCTGCCGTCCAATGACCGCCCTCAGACTCTCTCCGAGACCGCCCACTCAACCAACTCCTCCATAAATAAAAGTTTGAATGCCACAAACGCGACTTGCCAGTAGTACCGGTGGAATTAGGAGTTATTTATAGCAAATAAAAGTCGGCGACAGCCAAATGCCGCGCTAGAGTTTGAGAAAACATTGGACCCTCCGAGTCGACTCAGTCCCTCCGGCGTGGCTCTTGCCGGAACTCCTAATCGCAACATCGCATTTTCCGTACCACCGACCGACCGACCGAACCTTCCGGGCGCCCGAGTCAACAGATGGTTGCCGCCCAATGGCCGCCCTTCGGCCTTCTCCGAGACCGATCGGCAATTCCGGGCCATACCACGGCATCATATGATTACTGGCATTGTGTAGCCTTCCCACCGAAGCATCTGTCATCCAAACTAGTCCTGATTCGAACTCCTCGTGAATCTACTTTCTGCTCCAAGTCATATTGGTACGCAGGTGACGCGACGCTTAGCGATCGGTAGTGACTAGTTACTGTCCGAGTAACCCGAGGCTGTCACGCTCCTGACACTTTTCGACTCTCATGGCGGCTCGCTCGACGTCAAGTTTTGTTGTCCCTCGCCGGTTATGAACGGCATGCGCGTGACCATAATTCGGGAAGGGGCCAGGGCAGGGGAATATTGATTTTTAGTATTCATCTCCGGGTCACTGAGCCTCGGCGCCGCCATCACGCCAGAATGCGTCAAAGTCCTTCTCAGTGGCACTGGCAGATCAGATCAAAAAAATTCTGATCGGGGTCAGTACTTGGTACTATGCCACTGATGCGGCTGCAGCGCAACCAACCCAGCCCACTCGGACTATGCACCATCGGCGAGAACGGTCGTTGCGTCGTCTCCGATGGGGGCCAAAATGCAGCCCCATACCCTGCGAGCTACTCTATTTTTCTTTTTTATTATCTTTCTAATTCTGACTCGTTTGTTCAACGTTCAACGCTTCCACGGCAAACACAAATGCACTGCCTCTCCATCAAAATGCCCCGGTATTCAAAGCTCAACGTCCAATAATTGATCACCTAACAAGAGATGGACGACGGTTCAGAACCCGTCAATCACGACGATGAGATCGCACTGGCCAGTGGCATATGTAGCTCCAAATCCCAAGACCGACCAGGACATTGTTCGTCCACGCCAAGCCGACGGCGAAACCAAAACCGTATCGCCTTCCGACGTGATCGTCATCATAGCATTTCATCCGTCCCATCGAAGCCGACTTGTCACCGCATCTCCAACCACAAGAGATCCATCCCGGAACAAGTCAAGGCCTGTCTGCGACTGCGGTCCTGGTTGTCGTCACGATGTCACTGCGGTGGCGGTATTGAGCCCCCCGCAGCGTATCCATGTCAATGAATCCTGACCCGGGAAACTCGACGCGAGAGTAAGCGGGTGACTCGGACTCGGGGACACAGCCTTGGACGTTGGATCCCACCAAGTCTTCATAGTAGGCACCGCGTTTCTCGGAAATGGCACGCTCGATTGGGAAAGAGGGGATCATGTGGTCAAGTGACTTGGGGCCTGCTTACCGAACATGGCGGTATACCGGCGTTCAGATTAACACACGAATTCGAATCCGAAATGGAAAAGACGAGCACAGGATGCGTCTTCTCCCGAAGCGACTGGGTTTGTCGTTGATTGTGACAGCTGAAGCCTGACATGGACAGGCCGGACGCTTCTTGACCCATGTATTTAGTTAGATGACCTATTACGACTCGCTTAGCCGCGTCGATCCGTATACAAGTGGAAACGAGGGGAGGCTGTTCGATTGGGGGGGTTGGGGATTTACTTAAGATAGTGATATAGCTTGCGGGAGCGCCAACCAGGGTCCATTGACAATGGGAACTCTAGCTGCACGACGGACGTTGGACGTTGGACTGGATAATCTATCTGCCATCCGCCAAAAGATTTTTTTCTTCGTGTATGATCATACAGGCGAGACCGCACTCCGGCATCGACGATCAACGCGATGCGTTTGCAAAGTGTATCATATACCCAATTGCGAGCCAACGGAGACTCCTTGCGGTCCAACCTGATTCTCGACATGTTTGCAGAGGCCTTGATCACCTGATGCGGCAGAGGATTGGTGTACGTATGTACCTTGATCTCTGTTTTTTTCCCACCACTCATCGACATTGACAGGTCATCCAACGTTATCGATTGAGCCCCAGGGCTTATGACGGCAAGCATGCCGCGAGACGCGTTTCAACAAGCAAAGGAAAAAACAAGTCGCCGGTGCCGTCGAGCATAATCATTGTTTCGGCTCTTTCCATCAAGGCGCGTATGTACATCCATTCGACTCCTCGAACCTTGTAACCGAACACGCGAGGACGTTCTCTGAGATGGCATTTGCCGTCACGACTCCGTGACGACTGACTCGGAGACTCTCGTGAACAAGTTAGACTCAGCTGGTCTTGAACAGAACAGACGCCGCATCTCCGTTTGAACGAGTCGTTCCGTCCACAAAAAAACCCCAAGCTCAGTCGGGCAAATATCTCCGAATCTCGAGGTAACGGTAACTCGAACGTCCTCCCAATCTCTTGATCAACGGATCTGACTCGGTGAACTGCCACATATCAAGCCAAAAAAGATCAAGTAGGGGGCAGTGTGTTTCAAGCTTGCCGTCGGGGAGTTTATTTACACCGCCTCGTTGGAAAGAGTTTCTAATCACAAACCCCCTGGTCCACCGATGCGTTTCGTTTCGTTTCGTTCGCCACGAATACGGACGGGTCGCTCCATCGACGCATGATACACACATGATATATGCGCATCTGATACGGATACATTGATACCATGATACCATGATCGCCGATAGGACGTCCGTTCAAATCGACGATGGCGTGGCACGTTCCTATTAGAGGCCAGAGTGCCACAACCCGAGTGCCGGCGGACCCTGAGGACCTCGAAGGTCCCGCGACGTCCACGGCTGGCGTTCCTCCCGGCGGGGTGAAACTGTACATACTTACCGGCCCTGTAGTAACCCCCTCGTACTTTATGATCGCCATAGAACCGAACCTAAACTCGCACAGCCTAGACTATATGCGAAGAGACCAAATCGACACGGAGAACCGTTTGCGATGCTTCTTGTTCTCGTTTCTTCGAACATGCATCGCCCTTCCTGATCGAATCGAAAAAACAATTTTACATCCCGTGTCGTAATTTATTTTCTCATGACCAAGTAAATTAAATCTGGTTTTGGGTCCGCCAGGGGGGCGGTGCGAAAAGCATTTTGCCGCCCATTGCCAAAATGGGGCTCGTCGAACGGAACGTTCGGTGCGCCGTCACACTCATTGTCCGTGGGTATCGATGCTCGACGTCAACTTTCCTTTCTCTCGCTCGCAAGTGACCTCGGTTAATAATGTAAACGGAACGTAGGTTACACACATGGGTCCTCGTGGAAGCCTCAAGGCGAGGCCGATGCCGACGCGCGCTCGCCACTCACAGAATTAACGTCAAACACAAATATATTAATGATTGACTTTCCAAGTCTTTCGTTCCGATTGCATAAATATGTTAGACTGACTGACGTCCACCGATATCTACGATGAGCTACGCTACAAGAATTATAGGTAAGAAAAACGAAGAGCAACAAATAATAAAAACGAGGAGAGCGGTGCACAGGACGCAGGAGGCAGAATAGACGAAGGAGTAGCAGGTGGTGGATCGTGCAATCAATATCAGTATAAATGATAGGCGGTGGAATATAGGCGGGAATAGGCACGGATGGGAAACAAGATGAAAGCAGAAGCCGCAATGTGTCCCGTGTGTATGGTAATCGACAGTAAAATGACGTTGAGGATACAGTGGTAAGGTTATCTTGGTGCGCATCAGATTATATGGGCATCGAGGGTGACTTGCGGTAAAAAAAGACGAATCAACGTGCCCAGGTATTAGACCATGACGCTCATGCCAGGCCATCCCTTGTCTTCAGTCTTGGGAACGGGTAACCTTTCCGAGTCCTTGGCAGCATCTAAAATGCGCTGACACTCGGCACCGCCTTCAGAGCGTACTGGGTAGAGATAGGCGATCAGTCGTTGTCATGAATCAAGCAAGGATACTCACGGTGTCGGTTCAAAGCATCCATGCGAGCAAACGTCTTGTTGCACCCGTCGCAAGTGAAGGGACGGTAGTTAGAATGCAACTGCTCGTGGCGTTTGCAGTCATGCTGTCGAGCAAAGCCCTTGCCACAGCCGGGCCACTTGCACTGGAAGGGGCGTTCCTCGTTGTGGGACCTCATATGACCTGATAAGTTGTTGAGTACATGGGATAAAGCAACACGTCAAGTCGAACAACGCACCCTTGAGGTTGAAACTTCTTGTGAACGTACTACCACAGCCTGGCACAGGACACAAAAAGTTGGCATCTTGCTTCCTGCGACGATGACTTGCACCGGCTGTGCGTTCGCTCGTCACCGTCTGCTTCGAGACGGTGACCAGACCACCGTTGTTGGATGGGGGAGGATCCGGACGGAGTACGGAGGGTGGTCGGCCGGCAAGTGCAACGTTGGGAAGGTCTTCGTAACGGACACGTGGACTCGCGGATGGGCTGGGGTAGGGACTGGGACGGTTGGAGGACAACGCGCTCCAGGTCCCATCGCCACCACCACCACGTGATCCAGAGGAGGCTCTGCGAGAGTGGCCGCGAATGGAAGGCACTGTTTCCTGTGGGTACAGGAACTGGCGATTGATGAATTCCTGTTGAGATGAAGGGGGATAGAGTAGGGAAGAGGTCATATCCTCTGAGCGGGACAGGCGATTATGACCTGGACGACCGCTATCAGACTTGACTCGACGAAGATTAACGGCGCCGGGGTCACCGGGAGTGAGGTAGGCTGCGATATTGTTGGCTGAGGCGGGGTTAAAGTTGAAGTGAGGGACGTTGGCGTTGGAGAGATTAAAGGATGACTGGGGGGGAGCAACGTTGGATGGGAGTTGTTGGTGGTGGTGTTGGGGAGAGAGTTCGTTGAGGCTGAGAGTAGGGGCCGAGTCGTCGAGAGCAGAACCTTCAAGGGCGTTAAGTTGGTCTTGAGTCATAAGAGAGGTATTCCAGAGTTGGGGACGCAGCGAGGAAGCGGTATCAGACTTGCTGCGCGTACGAGGTGGGATGTTTGGAAAGAGGAAGTTGGTATTTGTACCATCGGGATGTACTTGGGGACCAAGAGTGGACAGCCCCCTATGAGAAGTGTGGCTGTGGGGGAAAAGCTGTGTGGCTTGGTCATGGAATGGTACGCCGAGCGATTGGGAGACCTCGGTCTGTTGAATTTGTTGTTGATCCCATGGGGGTGTTGTCGCTTGTTGCTGTGGTCCGTTTTGTGATGAGCCTGTTACGGCGGTAGACAAAAAAGGTAAGATGGAGTTCCTGAAATAAACGTGATGATATCAATGAACTTGCCTTGATGGAGTGTTTCCAGGGTAGACTGGAAAGGAACGGCTTGTGAAGCCGCTCCGCCACCACTTACGGGGGTAGCGGGGACGATGTGAAGCTGGGGTCCGCTTGAGACGAAACCGCCATCGCCGTCTGGGGCGTTGATCATGGGCGCTTCCTGGGAGAACAATGCAGGGCTGCTATCTGGGATGAGAAGCTGCGGAGGGGACTGGGCTTTTCTTGGGGGAGACAAGGTTCTCTCGCCTGGGAGCTGGGTGTGCCGCCAGTTAGGGGACTCGAAACGAAGGTTTTCAAAGTTGTGGGCGACATCGAGATGAGGGGACGAATGGGGAAGGATCTGAGGGTTGGAGGAGACGGAAGAGGCGCGACTGCGTGAGCGGCCCTCGCCATTGCTGGAAGGGGAGCTGTGATCATGTGAGCGGGGGGAATGGTGGTCCATCGGAGCGTGGGTGACGTTCACGGATACGTGGGCGCCACTGTGATCGAGGCCGGTCATGAAGTCGCCGTCAAAGACGAGAAGGCCGGATGAGTGTGGATGGTCGTATTCGGAAGGGTCATAGTCTTCGCGGGCGGCAAGGCTATCGAGACCATCGCCGAGGAGGGCGAAGCCGTCGGGACCGTCTGGGTCGTAGCTGAGCTCGGAGTGGCCCGAGTAGGGAGAGTTCTGGTAGGATCCGTTGTAGGAGGGGGTGTGGGGGAACGGAGGGGACTGGAGATGGCTGAACTCGTAGGTGTCGAAAGGGGAGTTTGTGCCGATGTTGGTGGGCTTGTTGGATGGGCTTGGGGTATGGTAATCGAGGTCGGGATAGAGGGAAGGATCTGACTGGAGGAGGGCCATTGGAAAGGAGAGTGTCGAGATCGATGAGACGAAGCGCGCGCCGAGGGGGAGGGGGAGGAGAAAGGCCGGGTGAGAACTTGGAGTGCCAATTGGAGTGCCTTGGCTTTTTAACCTCCGCCACACTCTCTCCGACAGCGCGTCTCTGAATCGTCCCCTCCACCCAGTCCAACGGGACAGCCCCTCCGTGCATCCGCACCCGCCCCGTCTGCCCGTCCGTGTGCTCCTCCTCCTGCGCTCTCCCTCTCGCCCTCGACCAGCGCGACCGTGACCGGACTCGGACCCCCGTGGACATGCCGTGATCCTCGTCGCAGCATCTTGTCATCCTGCCATCTCATCACGGCTCTTACCGACCCGCCATCCTTTCTTTTGTCCTCGGCATCCAATCGCATACCCGCCGCACCTCAGCGCCCGTCTCGCCTCCCTCTCTTGCCTTTTTTCGCATCCCATTGTATCTCGTCTTCATAAATCAATCCAACGATCAGGGCACTCCCGCGGACAACGCTCCCAGTCCGCTCCCTCTCTCCCCCCACGTAATTAACCCACATGCTGACGCAGACCCCCGCCCGAGATTATCTCACAACCCGTATCAGTCAAATTCCCGTTCCACCTCCCTTGCGTACCCGCGAAACTGTTTTTCTGCCACCATCAACATCGTAAGCTACTCGGCTGCATTTGCCTCCGACAGGGCGCCACTCCCTGATCGAGACAGTTCGCCGCTATCACACGCGCGAATCACGACCCCCCCTTCCTCGATCGAACACGTTCCTCCACGGACGCTGATTCTTGCCGCAACATCCACAACGAACCATAGAAACCATTCCAGAGAAAAAATGCGGGCCAACCAGTCCGTTCTTGCCGTTTGATCGCAACACTTGACAGCACTGCCTGCCCTGCGAGAACAAGTATTCCTTACTTAGATGCAGAATTAGGGGCCACGCACTGCTTCGTCGCATGCGCGAGTGTTGATGTCACTGCGATTCGGCGCCTTAATGAAAGCGGGCTGTGCGCCATCACTTCTCCCGCCCTCCCTTACCCTTTGAGCACATGATACCCCGCCATCCTTTGAATTCACCTGTTGCCTTTTCTCCCGCATGAGCGTCTATCGCTCGCTTCACCACCGCGGCTCTATCAATTCACCATCTCGAGAGTCCACTTCCGGAGATGTTCACTTTCATCATGGTTGCACATTCCTCTGCTGCGGAACGTGTTCAAAAAAGTGCGCCTCTGGCCAGTAAATAAAGTTACAATTCTGCCAGATCTCATTCTACATGCTATACCGTAATTGGCCGTCGTGTATCGTTACGATCAAACGTGA
>JBBPQN010000653.1:0-13482 GCA_038092575.1 Boletus subluridellus
CTTGGAGTAACTTGTATCACTACCAGGAACCAGTATCCTTTGTCTTTGTTATTTACAATCTGTTTTACACTTTGTTCTCACCGATGCCCTTGTCAGCTTTGTTCCTTTGGTTTCACTTACTTTATTTTATAGGTGCTTGCCTCGATGGCCCAAGCACACTGATTCATGTCTCACTATTGTACATACTTTTGTCCTCATTCATTTATTAGAACTTGTCTCATACATGATCACCTCAGTCTATTGCCTTACTCCATGTGATGACTGAGTATTCTGTCTTTCGATAGATGTCGCACACCACCCGTTCAGGCTTTTAGGTTATTGAGCCCTGTGTTTTCCCCATGCAAAACTCTTCTCCACAATGTCTAGCACCAACATGCCCAATGTTGATATGCTTCCCACAAACATCCCTAAGCTTGATGCAAAGGATACAAACTGGGCAACTTCCTCCATTTGTTTTCGGATTGCAATCTTGGCAAAGGATCTTTGGGACCACTTTGTTGGAATGTCCATTCAGCCCTCCTTCCCTGATCCCTTGACTGCTGAACAGTCCACCAGCATTAACCGGTGGTGCAAGAACAAAAATGTTGCAAGGTACCTACACCTAGGGCAACAGTCTCTCGGTACCAATAGAGGCCTAACAGGTGGGTTTCCCATGTTGGGGACAACCCACCTATTAGGCCCCAGATTGTGACGTTCTAAAAATAGACTAGTATCGAAATATACATCTGGTAGCTCGCGCGCCTCCTGCGCGCCTCACCTGCACTCGTGCATACATCCCCAAAACCACCCACGAGCCTCATCGCCTTTCTGGTATGCTCCCAGGAACCCCCTCGCCCTCTGGAAACCTTCCCTTGGCTTCTGAATATCTCCTCCTGTTGAACCTCTCCCAAACCTCCTGCCAGGTCCTTGGTTAGTCCCGCAATGTTTTTCGGTGACGTTTTTATTTTACACAGCACCTTTCTCTTACTCCTATGTCATGCCTCCCCGAGTAGTGACTCGTAACTCACAACCGTCAATGTCTGGTCTTGGCCAGCATTTTTCTAGTCCGAAGCGACCCCGGGACAAGCGCAAGACACAGAGAATAGCTTCTATCCCTGGCCAGCTTGCTCGACATCAACAATACCTCTCTCAGCTCAAAAATTTACTCGAACATCGGGAGCCCGTGCAGGAAGCACCATCCCTTGATGCTGTCCCCGAAAATGACTTATCGACGGTACACGAGGACGGTGCATCTGCCCCTCTGCCCGAAGATTTCTTACCAGACCCCATCGACTTCTCCGCTGATATCGAACAAGAGGAAACTCAATCAGCTGCACCGCCCACAAAGAAACGGCGGACTCAACCCGACACATCGACTGAACGACTTTATATCAACTGGAAGACTCTTCTTCCAACACTTGTCATACCCTATCTTCGTTACCACACACGTACCCTTGGAAAACGGCTTGAGGATGTCCCCAAGAGGATGTCATTATGCACCAGCACTGAATGTACGCAAAAAATTACCAGAATTCTCTACCTATTGTTCGATCGTAAGTTTACTAATAACGCTAACGTGATTCTGCCCATCTGACATTTCTTAGATTTTGCGTCGATCGAGGTCATAAGCTGTGACTGCGCAACGCTCCCTCAAGTCCTTGTCCATCACGGCCTCTTTCCATCATCTCCTTCGCAACCTCGCCTGGTGGTGTCGGTCGAACTACTTGGCTTTTATAGAGCCCTTTTTGAGCGATCCTGTGACGCTATCAATGCTCTCGCTGCTGCCCTTCACACCCATTACATTCGGCGGGGCTTCTACGTCGTCAATAAAGCGGTACGTTTACCAGACTATATGTATTATTGACTAACTATTCGAGTGCAGGGTGAAAAGGTTCAAGACCCTTTTCGTCGCAGCCTTGCCAACGCAGTACAATGGTACGATCTTCTTCAAGTTGAAGTTGAGAAACAAATAAATGGCATCATTCAACTTTGCCGTGACAAGATTAGCGCCTCGAAAACCACCCTTGCCATCGCTTCCACCACTTCTGACGTCTCATCACCGATGCCAACTCCATCTCGCCCTACAGCTTCCCCTTCCCTATCTCGGGGAGCATGTTCACCCATCCTTGTTCAGCGATGTCCCGCATGCTTCGGAGGCACCACATTTGGAAGGCCCCTGACAGAGGGTGGGGACTTCCATGTGGCTACAGATGGAAACTTCCATCACCGCCATCGTCGCTCAGCCAGCGATTGCCCTGCCTTTTACGACCCCACATATTTCCTTTCCAAGGCCGAAGTTGATGCTACTGGTGAACAAATCCAAAAGCAGCGCAAGAAGCCTGTGAAGATTTACCGGAAAGACGTTCCCGATGAGGCGATCGACTTGTGCGAAACATCTTACGAAGCGGCTGATGGTAACAAGCGGAAGGCTGATCCGGACTGCTACGATGACACGGGGCTGATGGCCCTGATCTGTCGTCACGACATCCCACTCTTTTTCGCCAATATTGACTCCCCGGGAGAACAACAGAAGTACGCCGTCGCTCTGATCTCCCACTTGTTCTCCTTACTACCGCCCGAGGCAACGGGCGTCATCCTGTATGATATCGGATGTGTTCTTCATAGGACGTTATCTAAGGTATTGCTTCCTCGCTTTCCTGGATGTCATCTGACTGCGTGTTTAGTATGACATTCTTGATGCCTCGATTGTCAAACGCATTCGCTTTGCTACCTCGGTAATGCACGCATACGGCCATGAGTGGGCCTGTCAGCTTGTCTTTAACCCACGCATGGTAGTGGGCTTAGGACTCTCGGATGGAGAAGGTACAGAGCGCCTGTGGTCCAGGCTGATCAAATTAATCACCATTGAGCGCTCTTCGTCGGTATGTTGACAATTCCAAAAACAGGTTGATTCTGATGTTTATTATGTTGTCAGCGCAACCGCCGAATCTGGTTGATTGACCGTCAGGCAGCCGCGGTTGGTAAAGACATGCGCGATGATCTCGGCGATTGGATCAATCGGCGCCTTTGGCGTAGTCTCCGAGATCATGAGGACACCGCTCACAAACAGATAGAAGGCAGTCATTACAGCCCTCAAGAGCTCGCAAAGCAATGGTCCGACCAAAAACAGGCACAGTTATCGATTCGATCTCGTACGTTAGCTTCCTACTTATCACTGATCCATTTGGTAATTAATATACTTGACGCCTGACAGACACCCCCAACCGTCTGAAGAAGGAGCTCGACTCTGTCATCACATTGCAAGCTGACCTCGAAACTACTGAACATGCGATACAGGTTGCAAGAGTGGCCATTGAGAAGGCCCCTGCTATGACTGATGCCTTAGATGCCCTCAGCGGCTTGGAACGCACGCATGCGCGACTGATGACCAAAGTCGACTCGCTCTATGCTTCCTTAAACGTTCAGGACATGTTTCCTGAACTGGAAGGGATTCCTTTTGACTTCGTTCGGATCCTTCTTTTGGCGCGCGATCTCAAGATCAACATCCGAAAACGCGCCATCGGTTTGTTCTTCGAATGGGACAAATTAGATCAGGCAGTTGGCGGCGGGCAGAAGCCTCTTGGTAAGTAATATATCATTTAGCACTATCATTCTATTCCTGACTCGCGCGCATCAGGAACCAAACTCCACCAGCAGACTCGCAAAGCGATCGCAAAACGTCAGCCAGCCCTCATGAGTGCCATCCGCAAGTTCAACTTGTATTGTGGTGAACTCAAGGCGCTTCATAACCCTTCGTGGTTGATTTCCCTTCCCAGCCCGCTTCCAACCAAGCTTGCTGAGCTCCGTGCTGACCAATCATTGATGGAGGATGTCTGGGTCAAGCCGGCAACCGGTCAGGTACCACTTTGGATGGAAGATCAGAACCTTCGTCATGGGATCCGCGGCATGCTCAAGCGTGATCGGTGCATTGAAGAACGTCGTCGCCTGGGTGTCGAGGCCGACAATCTGTGCCGCTGGTACGGTGCTGAACTTGCGGCGTTAGAGCTTGCTTTGTGAACCGCTGGGAGTAAGTCGATGTTCTTTCTCGCTGCTTTCTCGAAGTTGACAAAATGCAGATGAGATTTACTCACTATCTCTCCAGCACCGCCGTGAGCAATTACTGAGCCTTCGTGCACGCTGGGTCAATCCCCTCGCTTCTGCTGTACGCTATGAAAGCCAGGAGAAGGAAGCAGCTTCTCTTGCAGCCACACTTTCCGGTGGCTCCCCCACAATCTCACTTATTTGGATCAGTCCGACAGTGTTAGAAGCACCGGAACCTCTTCCCGGAGAAGGTGATATGGAGCCCCATGAATTTGACAAGGAAGAAGCCGAGGGAGCTGAAGCCGACGAAGCATTCGGAGGTAATGTTGTACTCGAAGACTACTTCGCAGAGGATCCTGCGATACTAAACGAAGATGTTGAAGACGTGGATCCGAGGGTCCCAATCTCCCCTCTGACCATCCCCATCATTTGGGAGCTTCCTCAGGTGCGATTCTATGCTGTCAACCAGGCTTTGAACTCAGACATAACAGAATCTCACCGTTGATCCCACTGTACCGCCGCCAATCAGCGAGCATACCGTTGTCCCGGGACCAAACACCGCCAGGGCTCGACCAGCGCAAGATGGCTTCCAGCGCCTAGACTTCCAACCCAGCGACATCGAAATGCTCAAGTCCCCGACCGCCTGTATCAACGACACATGCATCAACGGATGCATTTCTCTCTTACTCTTGGAAATTAAACCCACCACTGAATGTTTCGCCGTTTTCTCGACGTACGATCTTCCATTCTTCCGCCGCTCGCCAACCGACGATCGCCTCTGGCGTACCATGTCATGCACACAATTCTGGCGGAAAGATATCTGGCTTATCCCAGTCCACCGTCCATCTGGGGGAGGTCATTGGGTTCTCTGTGTTGCTCACGTTGCACGCAGAGAATTATTATTATTCGATAGTTTCGGGGAACCTGCATGGCATGCTGATGTAGCGGTACGTTTTGCTAGGATCCCCGACGATCTTTTGTTCAATGACTTACCAGGACATCACGAGAATGATCGCCCGCCTCCTCTCACTTGCTCGTGAGCGCCTCTACGACACCAGCATTGATTTGGATGGCTGGGTTGCACGTCCTCTTGCGGTGATGTTTCCTTGGCTAAGTTATACCATTGTTCTGATTTCCCTGCACTTGCAGATTAAGTCTTTGCAGACCAATGGCTTTGATTGTGGGATCTGGGTCCTGGTGACCATTGCATCAGTCCTTAGAGGGTTCGATACAACGGGTTTGCAAGAGGCAGATATCTCTTCATTCCGCTACTTCCTATACACACGAGTGCTCTCAATTCCCGCTGTCTAAGTATGATAAGTCCCCATTTTCCAACGCCTGACCTTCCATGTATTGTAAACGCACTATGTACGCGTGCCAATACAACAACCGTTCTGCCACCTCTTTGTGTCGCCTGGTGTGACAGTCCAAAGCCTGCGCCTTGCGACGTGGCCATTGTTCGAGCTCTGCAACAACAAACTCATCCAACTCGTCCAACACGGTATCTGTCTCGCCGGCTTGGCATCTCGTCGCCTGGACTTGTCTCAACTCACGTTCCACCCAGAGATTATGACCAAGGAGAACGTCCACCAGGTTCACCGTGAACCGTGCCTCCGTGACGGTATTTTCTGGTTCGTGTTCTTGATATGGGGGGTCGTGATCCCATGCAGAGAGAAGCAATTCGTCTAAGGCATCAGCGCTTTTGAGTGCTTCTTTGAACATGAACGAGGTCGGTAGTGGGGTGGCCGCTAACTCCAGGAGATCATCGGGTAGGTAAATGGGAGGAGAAGATGGTGAGTGGTGATTGCGGGCATTGGCATTGGATTGCTGTAGCTTTAAGTATGCACGCCGATTCTGTGTAGATCGTATGGTACTTCCCCTGTCAAATCCATGAATGAATCCCAGCCCATTCTGCAGGAAAAATACATACCGTAATGAAGCATTGTATGCATGCTTCTGTTGTCGACGGGCTGCATGTTTTTCAGCGAGAGTTTGATATTTTGCTCGCCGTCCCATGGTAGAGTCCGAACCCAAGTAGTAATATCTCAGTGTTGCACACTTTGGAAGGTAAGGGTTCCCGTCAGGCTCCAGTGCTTAGACCGATTGTCAAACACATAGTTCATGCTAGGTTTGCCTTAGCTTGTGGGTTACAGAACCAACATTCGCCATACACTAGGTTCAACAGCTCATTTTCATTGAGAAATAGGCTGAATCTATGTCGTTCTTATGTTCAGCAGGACCATTATTCAGATGGTGATTGGACACGGTTACCGGTATTCTCTACAACCGGGGCTCTTTACATTCAGCAGGACCATTATTCTGATGCCCGGTGGCTATGGGTATCGCATCCGGGATTTCCCTTTTTGTCTCACCTATCACCCAGTCTATCACCCCGGTCTATCATGAAGCTTCTGTGCTTCAGCAGAGCCTCTCAGAAACCCCTTGGGCCTCATGGAGACTGCACGATGTCTACCACATTCCCAACAAGTAAGTGCATCTCTTTTTCTACTTGTTTCCCTGCCGCTCCAATCACTTCCTTCTATTTCATCGCTGACAGTGTCCTCCAGGTTTTATATATCCTTTTACTGGCTCTGTTGAGAGCTTATCTGTTGTCTCAAAATGTTTAAATGTTCGCCAGATGGCCTTGGACTCTCGCAACGATCATCTCCCCATTTCTCTTCCCTGCGCTCGTCCTCTCCAAGCCTTAGGTACTTGCCCACGTTGCGCCAAAACTCTCCCTTGCACTTTCTCGGCTCGTTGTAGTTCATTCACCAGACGTTTGGCACCCATCGACACTCCAAACGTGTTCGACTCCTTTTTTGCAGCCCAGGTAAGGTCCAGTCTATATGACTTTTTGTTCTCACTCATTTCGTCACAGATTTTACCTTGTTGTATGTCGGTCGGCATCTTTGACACAAAAAGCCTCTCATACCTTTAAGTTTCCTGGTAAGCACTTATTCTATTCGAGTTTTATCCTTGATTCACTCTGAAATTGTCAAGGAATGCCCTTGCATATCACCCGCGATGTTGCTCAGATGACTGATGCGTCATCCTCGTATCCTGAGACCATATATGCAGTCGAGCAAATAGGTGGGGGTTGTCGACGGAGTCTCACCCCTGTTTTGGAAACCCCTACCCGATTATGCCCTCGGCTGCGTCCCACAGATCGTGACTCTGGTGTGGCGCGGAAAGCCTCAGGACAGCGAGCCAAGACTGCAGCGACAGCTGAGACCCCTGCAACTCATGGGTCTGCAATCGTTCAGGTCTCTGCTGAGACCCAGAATGTGGTTAACGGGCCAACTGACCACAACACTGCATCTCGTGCATTACCACCTGTCCCCTCTCTCCCTGCCGATCAAGCTGCACTCCTGTCACTACCCCATCAACCTTCACTTCCACCTGCAGATGCTCCCAGTTCTTGCACCATGTATCCCAATCTTGTTCCTTCCACTGCGTTGAACCATCCGTCCTTGGCCCCGCACTCTCATTATCCGTCAGTCTCTCGTCCTCCATCAATTGCTCCCCCTTCTCGTCCACCCTCAGTTTCTCGTTATCCATCTATTGCTCCCCCTTCTCGTCCACCCTCAGTCAATTACAACTCCCGCCCTCCTTCTCGCCCTCCTTCCACTGCTCCCCCTTCTTGCCTGCCTTCAATTGTTACTCCCTTGACTCCTATCTTATCTGTCCCGCCTTCTGGACCTCCTGTCCTGCAAGCCACTCGAGTTCTTCCTGGGCCTCCTGCTGGTCCCCGCAAACCTTCTGTCTCGCATTCGTGCCATCTCTCTTCAGACCACGACCTTCCTTTCGTGAATGAGAGTATCCCCACTGGCCCTCTGAGCTGGGAGATCCCTTCTAGTTCACCCACCTCTGAGGAAGTAATCACCGTCCGCCCAACAATCCCCACCACTTGCATTATCCCACCCACACCGCACGAAGCAGGACCTTCGTCTCGTGTTCCCCTCGCCGAGCCATCACATCCTGAGTCCCAAACGAGTGACGTGTCACATCCTGAGGCCCAAATGGGTGATGCATCACATCCCGAGGGCGAAATGGACAAAGTTAATCCTGAGATCGATGTTATGGTGGATTCACCTCATCATGTCAATTCAACTCCTTCCACACCATCGGGTGGACGGCGTTCTGTGGCAATTCAAGCTGTACTTGATGCTGCCTATGTCGAGCTGGATGCCATACTCGAACGGGTATCAGCTGAATCATCTCTATCGATCCAACAAGTTCTGGATAGCTACCACAAGTCCAAGGGTCGTATCGTCAACGGGATTAACCACTGGAATGTATATCAAGTCTACCACAAATCCCACGAGGAACAGGAACGCAACCGAATCGGCCTTTCTTCGGATGAACCAGGTATGTGTTTCTATGGCTCCCTGTCGTCAGAGACTTAGAATATTCATAGGTACCCCCTCTGTCATCAGTCGTTGTTATAAAAAGTTCATCAGGGACCACGGCGATGTTTGGAGGGACATACTCGAGGTTTTTGAGCTCTCCGAAATGACCAAATCTATCCAGACAATCTCTCAACGCACTCAGACTTTCAATCGGTTTTGTTGTAAGATTTTTGATATGGTACGTTGCCTGTCGGTGAGTCTGGTCGTCATTAACTCCTTACAGCTTGACACTGCGGCTACCCGGCATGGCTTCGAAGCCGCAGTGGTTATCTGTGGTAATATTGTCAATGAGGATACATCCCTGGGTCAGTCTCACACTACTCCAGGCGCCAGTGAGGTATGTCAGTTCCTTTAACTTTCCTTTTAAATATAATTCTTCTCATCTTCGGAATTTATAGTTCTGGGAAACTCATTGCCGTGCCTGCAAAGACACAATCATTGGACATCTCAAAGCACATGTGTAGTAAGTCTGTGATGTAATGCATAAGAGTCTCACACTGATGTTCATTAAGTAACGCTGCATCCTTGCAAGTAGTAAAGGATGCGTTTGCTGCTGATGGAGATGATGCAGGGCCGCCTCAAGCTGATGTCGAGAATGCAGCACCAGCTCAAACTGAAAACAACACCGTTGAAAATGCCGTGCCAAAGCCACAAGGAGATGGAATGAAGGTTGTTCCAGGAGCTGCCTCCGAAGGACAAGCCGTGCACCCACCAAACAACCCAGTAGATGTCGATTCCGATGTATCCTTGGACAACAGTGTCGACCCCACCACTTATATCAAATCATCTATCATACAGCTTGTTCGTGAGTATGCACTATTTGTTTGTGACCATCAACTAACCACTCGTGCAGGAGGCTGCGGGGTAGATGCAACTAAATTACTTGGCGCAAACTTTCCTTGGAAGACACTCCTTGGATTTTTGGTTGAAAAGGGACTCATCATGGAAGGTTACCCCTACAACGTCCTGATGCCCGGGCAAATGAATCCAGGGACAGCTCGCACGAAAGGTTTGAACAATTTGTCACTTCCTCAAAAGCGCATCCTGGCATCCTCTCTGCGAGCGAAGAGAGTCACTCTCAAGCGGGTTGCAGGTTCCCGTGAGCATGGTAAGATGTTTGTATCATTCTTGCCATGCGGTACCACTCACACAGGACTTAGCTGCGCTCGTCAACAATCAATCACCAGTCATCCTCGAAGAGGCGCCCCCTGCGAGTTCACATTGTGGCCGTGGGCGACGGATGTTTGGTAATGGTACGCTCGATCACAAGGGACTTCCACGAGAGCCACCAAGCACTGCTGCCACGCGTGTCAAGAAGCGTTCTTCCCATAAAGTCCGAGAGTGCCCACCCCCCTTGTACATTGAGATTTTGGACCAGTCCTCTCCTGCCGCTGTGGAAAAGCAGGCGGTCAAGCCCTCTCGCCGCTCCGATTTGGAAGAGATCGCTGTTGAGCTATCAAGCGATGAAGACAATACTTCACACCTGGAGGCCCCCAGCTCCCACCTTGATGGCGATGCAGTCGGGAAGCGAAAGGCAACCTCAATGCCAACCCGATGTACCACCAAAAAACGGGCTAGGCCTACCGAGTCATCAAATGTATCGGAGGATACACGAGTCAAGAAGGGCAAGGCAGTTGCCCTAATGGAAGTTGAGGAGTCCTCTGACGAGGAACTTCTCTCCGACAAAATTTTCACCGGTCAGTTCCTGTCCATTGTCCAACTAACCACCCTTCTCAATGTTTGTTTAGTACCCAGTCCAACTGGATCATCTGCGGGCCCCTCGAAATGTAAGCTACCTTCAGCTCTCATCATTTTACATGACTCTAACTATATTTTAGCACGTCCTAAACCTCGGGTCATCCACAGAAAAGTGAAATTTGTTGACGACGAAGATGTTTTCCAAGCCGGTAGTCCCTCACATGACTCCAAGCATGCAGTCTCAAAATCACTTAAGAGGGAAGTGCAACAGCCTGCCGACCCCATCCCCACCACACCGCCTTCTCCATCACCTAAACGTCCCCAACACCACATACCTGATGAGTCGAAGGTTGTCCAGCCATCCGATTCTATGCAGCACATTCACCCTATGCCTTCGTCACAGGCTCCTGCTCTTGAACCACTGGCACCAGCACCAGCACCCGCTCCCTCCGAGTCTGGCCAACAGGCTGTCCCTGCCATGGGTTCCCAAGCGGTCGGTCCTGGCAATGACACCGGAAAGCTTGCAGGGCTCTATCCTGATCGGCAACGCTCAGGATACCCACCTCTTGAGCACTCGCAGCCACATGCCATGGGGAACTTGAACGGTTACTTCTTTCCCAATGGTACCTACCCTTATCCTCCCTTCTTCGGCATGCAACCGGGTGTGCCATATCGTGGCATGGGTTATCATGACGGGCACAACCCGGCTGTGCCAGACACGCATGATCCGTATGGCTTGGGCATGTTCAGAGGAGGTAACTTGATTGGGCCTGGGGTTTATCACGGCCCTCCTAGTACTGATGCTATCAGTCAACCTTCAATGTACTCTAATTATCCGGAGCTCACACCGACCTCTATGCTCCCTCATCTACCTGCACCGCCGAACATACAAGCCAAGCCCCCATCTCATGGTTGATCCATCTATCTCCGTATAATCATGTACCTACATCATGTACGTCAATTGATGTTCTGGTAGTATTCTTGTATTTTTTGGCATTCTCTTAGTCCTACATCCATAAATCTTGTATCTACGTCATGCATGTTGATGTTCCTGGTAATCAAGCCATGACGCGCACTTGGACAGCGTATGCATTGATCTGGGTGCCCCGGTGTATCATCCCGCGACACTGGAGGGACTCTTGATGTAACTCCGAGTCCCTCCTTGAGCTGGGCTTCCCTTCTTTTTTAGCTCGACACATCAAACCACATACCCTGGCACGTCTCGCAAGGCTCCACGGAAGCCCTTGAGAAGGACTCTGTCTCCATGGTGGGTGCCCCTTCTTTGTTAAGCGGACTTCTTCAAATCTATTGAATCAGATCATTCTGGAGATTACCGCTTGAGCGGCTCGTGGTCGTACAAAGCCAGAGTCTACCTACCACAGCACCCACGCAGTAGTTGTCCCACTACCATTCGACACAGTATGCCATCGTCGCGGTCCCCTCAACCTAACCATGAAGGAGGACAGCCACAAGTCCTCAGACTCTCCGTGCCGCCAGCCGTCACACTACAAGCCTTCAACCTTGGTTTTCGTCACGACAGCGATGTTGAGATGGTGCGGTCTACTAGTTCCTTGCTAGGCTGACATTGCTAACCAACAACGCGATCACTATAAGTTATTCCAGCTGCATATTCAGCCAAGGCCAACACCTTGTGACCACAGTATTACCCTTACCTGTGGCTATGAGGATGGGGTAGATGAAGACACGAAGGACAACATTGTCCGTGAACCGTCGGAGGCCACCATACACCCTGGTGACAACATGGCGACGCATGTAAGTTGATTCCCTTTGCTTTCTCTGTCCCAAGACTGACTACAGCAGTCACAGGCTACTGCCAGAACTGAGGCCACCACCAAAAACACGACTGCACCTGAGACCATTGTGCGTGTAAGTGAACCATTTATTTTTATCGTCCCCAAACTACTAACTACAATAATTACTACAGACTCGAACCAGGATGAGGACTCAAGGGGCACGCCTACAACGCGAGACACGGTCTCCAACTGCCGGGCCTAGTACAGCACACAGCCTCGGGAAGCGTCGGAGACTCGGAACGTCTGAGTAAAAGGATTAGTAGCCCGCACATAGTCGAAAATGATCCCACTAAGTAGCTGTGTCATTGTATGATTCATTCAAGTAGGAGCCTAGCCCGAGGCCACTGCAAGGCCATTGCTTGTTTAGGTCAAATTTGCCTTGTCTTCAAGTTTCGTCGAAGCTATCTGAGGATCTACACTATCCGATACAGTGGATCGAGAATCAGATCTTTGCCCCACTGGTAGAAGCATCAGTCTCCTGTATTGGATAGCGCGGATCACCGCGGATCACTCAAAAACAACAATCACCTTCCTGATTAGTATGTTTCCTACCTACTCATATCCTCAGGATCCACACTATCTGATATAGTGGATCAAGGATCAGATCTTCGCCCCACTGGTAGAAGCATAGGTCTCCTGTATTGGATAGCACAGATCACTCAAAGACGACAATCACCTTCCTGATATGTTTGCTGCCTATGCACATTCTCGGACTGTAACGACACACTTGCGGAGTGGAACACGACTCCAAATCAGAGATTTGATGTGAAGAGCAAATATTCTCCATCTGCCAGTGGTGACATGAAGACAAGGACCCAAGGGATTTCAAGCCGGACGGATGAGCAGTGGTGTCTGAGTCGGAACAAGTCATTTGGGGTGATTCGTAGTAGGCTGTCAACATTTGAATATATTATGTTCAAATTGCATAGATAACGAACATAGCGGGAAACATACATTATAGACGTATGCGTGAAAAGCGAGGGAGTTGAAGGAAAAACTGTCAAACGGAATGTGTGGCAGTGCCTGATCAAACACACGTTCAGTGGATGTCCTAGAGATTAGCTACGAAACTTGGTACTTATGCACAAGACAGCTTTGAAGAAGTCCCAGGGATCAACATATGAAGAAAGCAGAAACAATACAAGCTCTGAAGAACGTCCGGTGAAGTCTAGATGGGATGGCTCTAGGAGTCGATGGGATGTCCCTGGAGCTCAGGAGAGAACTCGGGACAAGGCTCGGGTCAACAGATTCTTTCTATTTAGACCACAGCAGACGTACCATAGGCACCAAACACCATCCAGGATGGTTAGCACTAACATAAAAAACTACCCTAACAGGGGTGGAGTGCCTCGAAAATGTGCTGCCAAGGGTGGTACCTACCCACCCAATGCATCCCTGACTTGACAATGTTGCATGTTTAGGGCCTTGGTACCATGACCAACATGTGTAAAGATATTGTGAAGGAATATACCCAGTAGGGTATGTGCACACAAACAGACCTGCATAGAAGGGATTAGTGTCCATTGGTGTCACTATTGGCG
>JBBPQN010000654.1:0-13480 GCA_038092575.1 Boletus subluridellus
TCTGCATTAGTGTGAATGTGAACGTGAAACGCAGGAAAAACATCCACAAATAGACGCACAAGAAACCCTCATGTCTCAAAAAGAGTGCGCGTTTCGTACCCTTGCTCCAGAACCGTATAGCATATGAAAGGGTAGTAATAGTAGTTGCATGTCCTACAACGAGATGAGCGCTAGCACAAACACAGTCATAAAAGCTCACCGCGAATAAAACAACCCCCAAAGTAGATCCTGTCCAAGCCATATTTCTCCGCGTTCATGTATCTGGATACCGGGTCGTCAGAGAATCTCGGAAATGTCCAGAAACAGCCACCACGCACGCAATTTGTCCAATGTTGTTCGACACTGCATAAAGCAGACTTCTACTGATGTCTTCTGCTTTGAACGTCCCGCGTTCACCACCCTCTTTCCCCTCGCCGGTATGCTTAAAGACCTTACCAAAGGAACTCGCGATCGTAGTCGACTTAAGGCCGAGCTTCGTGTAATCAGTCCCGTAGATATCACCGACAAGCATGTCTACCGATGCATTATCGCCCTTTTCTGACAGGGCCAACATCTCTGCCAAGAAAAATGAGGCTCGGTTGACAAGCGATCATAGATAAGCATTACTTACCATCAAACGTTCGGGCGGGCGTAAGCAGGCTTAGCAAACCCCACAAGGTACCGCCACCCAAACTCGTACCACTCACACGCTCAAATGTGCCATCTGCATCGACCTTGATGATAGATACCCCTGATCCGATGTTGACGAGCAAACACGGGAGATGTGCCGAAGGTTCCCCACTCTCAAACATGACCGCATACTTGGGTGGATTGGGCGATGGACGTTCAAGCCCAGGCTGATCGGCAGGTGTCAAGGATTTGGTGATCCCATCTCTTCTGCCAGCATCCACTGTGACTTTTGTGGTACCTGGGTGAGAGAATTCTGAGATGACCTCGTCCGAGAAGTAGTACACCTCCTCTGGGATCTTGGCCATGAACTTCATCCCTTCGATCAGGCACTCCATTTCGTCCTCGCGCCGAACTTCGACCGACAGTTCCTCCTCAAACAGCTCCCCAAACTTGTGCGCTCCCCCTCCGGTTGCCACGATTTTGACCCCCCGGCGCATTTCCTCGAGGGAGACACCGTTGGCAACAGCAGAGCGACGTATGAGCTCGGAGATGAACGTAATCAGGGCGGATACATTAGACGTCTCGAAGCGTTCAAAGTTGATGGAGCCACCGGGGATGTGATGAACTCGCGTTGTGCGCTGGAGGATCGTGGAGCGCAGCAGGTCCGTGTCAAGAGCATCGTAATTGCCACTACCATGCGATTCGAGCACGAGGGGGGTGAGAGTGCCGTTACGTGTGTGAGATGAACTTGGCAGGATGGGTGGTGAACGTAACGAGACGGAGCTTGAGGATGGCGAGCCTGCACTCGAGGAAGAGAGGCTGCTTGGTTCAGAGGAACTGCCCTGGGTTGCCGCAATGGACGGTGAAGGCAGCTCTTCGGGTGACCGAGTGAAATAGATTACTTTGGCAAGGGAGCCGCCAATCTAGAAACAAGTCCGATGAAATTTGCAGTACGATGAAGAGAAGGAGCGAACGCACGTCGACAGCGATATGGGAGACTGGTTCGATGTAGTTTGGAAGGTATATCCCTCTACTGTCTCGCGTCTTTGATAAAATCCTGTCAAGGAGCCGAACCGGAACTATTCAAAGCAACACGCACTTCAGGAGATTCCTCTGCCAGAATGACGGCGCCTCTGGTATTGACATGGATGACCCTTGGGGTGGGCAACGGCGGGGCTGGCATGGCCGACGATGCTGAGCTTGCCGCTATCGTCCTGTGTTTGGGGTCTCCGCGTTGACTCGCGGGGTGGAGAGGATTTGTCACCGCCACGGCTGAAATACTCGGGGCTCAACGTCGAATATTACAGTAATATATGGCTCAGACAAGAGCTCGAATGGCGAACGATCAAAGGCGGCGTAGAGCCATCGTGTGGCTTATAAGAGGTGTCTTGGTCTTATTCATGGTTCACCGGGAACTCTGAGCATCATACGACCGGTGTCCGTTCCTGTGAAGATTGAGACCAGGATATGACCTCTCCCGACATCCGTGCGACCATGATGAAACGTGTGATCTGCGGCATCAATCTACTAATACTATCTCCAGCTAGTGTAGAGTATACATCATCAACCGCTGATCGCAGACATGATCAAAGCGCATGCGCTCTCTTGTTCTGCACGAACACCCAGCTCAAGAGTAACACCCTGTCCTTTCGAGAACGTCATCCGACACCTTACCAGCACCTTTCCACCTCCGCCTGTGACCAACCCAGACAGCTGGAGCGTGTGGACCGACGTGGAACTCGGTGTCTCTGTACCTCCCAGCGGTTCCATGTTAAGGATCTCAATGATCGAGTCGCAGGCAGCTGTGAAAGTCGGTGAGAGTCAGAGTAAGCATGCGAATGCGCGTATACCATGATTGGGATTGTCAATAGCTTTAAACAGCGCATCAAGGAACATGGTTCGACGCACCTTGGATGCTTTCCATAGCAGTGAGAGAGAATGTCTCAGTAGCAATTGCACCCGAGCGTAGTCGATCCCACTCCGACGAGAACGACGAATAACTCGGTATTACGTAGTCCCCACCGACTGTAAGCTCCACCTCCTCTAATTGGTACTCGTCTTCGTATCCCTCCTCTTCTGGTACCCCCGTCGAAGGATCGAGTTCCTTACTGATGAACTTGAGAACGCATTGGAACGATGCCGTGACATATTCCTCCGGCAAATCCCGCGAAAAGGAGACGTAGACAATGCTTGGTGAAGTCGATGCTGCGAGTGTCGGAACAGTAAGAATAAAGTCTTCTGTCAGTCCTGACTCCGTTTGGGGTTGCATGATGACAGACACCTGCTCCAGCACGGTGTCGGGAAGGGTATTCGAGACATTGAACTGCTCTCAAATCAGTATCGCGATAGGGATAAGTCATTTTTGCCGCGTACCTGAAACACGATATGCTCTTTGAATATGTGCTTCACACACGTCACTTGGTATTCTGTCTCTGTCTCAGTTAGCTGTGCCGGTTTCGCGCTGCTATTAATAACTGGGCCGTAATCTGCCAATTCGGCTACTTCGGCCAGCTGTTGTGCATACGTGGACTGTGTCTCCGCCGCAGTCGGAGGCGGCGGTGATGTGTTGGTTTTGGTAGGCACAGCAATTGTATCCAATGTGTTTGGACCTTGAAAACACCTTGTAAGGTTATCTCCTATCATACAAGATGATATCATCTTACGGCTTGCTTCTGCTGCCAACTGCGCACGGCTAATTTTCGGTATTGCGGAGGAGTCAAACGGTTGGGTGGCAGCGGCGGGATCGTTGACGTATGCAACAAGCTTTGACTCCAATGCGGCCAGAGAGAATACCGATTCTGTCGAAAGCGACCGTCGCCCATCATGCTTTGGATGAAAAGGGTAAAAACATACCTTCTTTCACGTATGCGTCTGCAAGTGGTTTCTCCTTAAAGACCCTCACATACATGGCCGCACGGTCGCGAACTTCGTCGTCGACATCATCCAAGCACCTTACAGGAGTTATGAGCCATAGCCAACCAAAGATTGTAACAAAGACCAACCTGTTGAGTAAAACACCGACACTGCGACGTAGACCAGCATCGATGGCGTTAACACCAAATTTGGCAAGACTTGATACAGCAGCAGCGCGAACAGTTGCGTTCTCCAATACCACACGGTTGTAAATATACCGGATGTACTTCGTGGGTTGAGGAGCCTTGGGTCCCTCGACGCCAAGCAGATGAAGGATACGGACGGAAAGTTTCGTAAATTCGCAGTCTTCGATGAACTCGCACAAGTGTGAAAGCGCTTGCTCCTTGCAGTCCACAATGTACTTGATCATATCGAATATGGCTTCCACGACAGCCCGCTTGAACTCATATCCACCCTCGTCGCGTAAGACACCTGATAGAAAGGCAAGCATCGATACGTGCTTGGAAGGAAATTTGAGACAGAGGGAACGAATGGCATCGACGACGATGACTTTGAACTCGTCGCTGATCTCCGACATAAAACCCGTAATCTGCTTCATGAGGCGATCCACTGAAGCTTCGTTGCCGGTCTGGAGACATATGAGTACCAATCGGACTGGCGAACGACTATAACCGTACCTTGAGAAGAGTGGTGATAGCGTAGGTGGCAACACTCCTGTTGGGGTCAGCGATGAGATTTTCAAGGTCCACATTGCAGGCAGCTACGCTTGCCGGGTGTGTCAAGGCAAGTGCAGCGAGGGTACGAGTTGCAGCGAATTTCAAGACCGGTTTAGGGGACGAAAGGAATAGTTGTAGGACTGTATGGCACTTTGAAAAAAAAGTTGCTATATCAGAGGGGAGAAAACAAACCTGCGATAGGCTTGGTTAGTTGTGCAGCAGATACGTGTTTCATCTCGCAGATGGCACGAGCGGCTTCGAAGTTCACCATGTCGCTCTTATGCCGTAGCCAACCATCAAGTAGATCAAGAATCTGCTTTTGTACGCTTGGATAGCAATAAGATCCAGATACTTAGCTCTGCGTGACGAACTACGTACTTTGGATCTTCTTCCATAACCTTGGCAGCATACCGAATCAACATACATAGAGCCATCGAGTTCTTAAGCGTCGTGCCCGCGCCGGATTTGCCGCCGCCAAGTTGCTGAATCATCTTGGCGATCGCCATTCTATCTTGCTGGCGAATGAGGTAGAGCAAACCAAGAGCATGATACTGGGTGATGTAACTGGTGGACGGTATAGGTTGATATCCGCTGTTCGATGAGCTCGAGGATCCAAAATTCAAATAACCCCCTGAGGAACTACCAAATAAAGAGGGGGACGATTTCGCGTTGACTGCTTCCTGGACCTCGTTGACCCATCGTTTCACTACGTCTTTTGCATGAGGGAAGAGATGGTAAGAGGAAACCAACGCGGCGGATGATATAGAGGGTGTCCGATCGACGATAGCGGCCTTGAAGAAACGCTCAACACCTTGGGCCATGGAGGGCTACAGGGAGTGAGTCGGCCGCCATGACAATGAGTTACTAGCACCTCACATCGATGATCCGGCATAATGCACGAATGGCGTTCGATCTGTAAATGACCTCAGAGTTTGGCTGCATGTCCTTCATGATACTACTCGTAACCATGATCACATCTTCTGCTACAGTAGCCAGTTCCTTGATCGCGAGGTACACCATCTGCCTCAACGCGCTCTGTGTAGTACATGATTAACGTTCCCCAAGCCGGCGCGCGTCACTCGACTTACATCTTTATGTTGGAACAGTTTGGTGGTGCCAAAGAACAACGTAGTAGCCTCCTGCGAGCTGAAATTCTCGCCAATATAAAGGAGGTAAACGATCCTCGTGAGTAGGGCTCTACACTTGCGCGGGCTGATGGGCGAATCATTGAAGACGCGGGCTTCCTGGATGATTGTGGTTTTATTGTTGTAGTAGGAGCTGAGGCCGCTCTCCTCTTCTTTTTTGGACACGTAGGCCATAGCAGACGATGGTGAACGACTCGAGCCCGACGTCGACGTGGTCAAAGGTAGGTCTTTTGTTGGCACTTGTTTGGTCGGTATAGCACCCTAATCGTTTACAAGTCTTCGTTTCTGTCATCCTTGGACGGGCTCAGTCACTGCTTAGTGAATGACAACAAATGCGTAAATGCTTCGATGTGGTTTGAACATGCACACGCATGCTCATTATGTTTGCTTAACAGATCACGTTTACAGCCCATGGCAGAACGTTATGGCGGTCCGGATTATTTCGGCATACAGGTTGACTCTGAATATGCAATCTCCGACTAAAACTGTCCGATTTGGCTATAGGGGGCTTGGTTCATTTACAATTCATTCCTGACCTCGTCAAAGGGAGTATGAATGGATGTTCCATGAAATTGCAAGACCTTGACGCGTGACGTTTGAGCAGACGGCGGTGTGACGGGACGAGCCCGTGCCGAGAGTTTCCCAGATGCAAATTGCGAACGTCTCTCTAATTTGGAAGTTGTGAAACGGACAGTGGTCGAGACATCCTCGTGTCTACATCCACGATGAGCTAGGGTCATCAAACACAATCACAACCCGTGAGACCTCGGGTTTGACTTTAATCATGCTTTAAATGGTCTATCTACGCAACACCAGCGTGAGCTTCAAGCTGCTCTAAACGCCTCGTAATATATATTGAAGGTGGAGTTACATTCCCAGTGTTCTCGTATGCTTTGTCGGTGCATTAAACAACCACACACAGGTTTCCGCGGGTCGCGTGTGACGATTGCACTCTGCAGATCGCTGAAGCGCTTAGGCCACGGGCCGTTTGATTTGGCAAAGTCCTGGTGAAACTGCACCGTAACACTTCATACATTACTACAGGGTCGGATCGCGATAAATGCGGCTGGGAGTTCTATGGATCCACTCGGTGCGGCTGCTCCCTCAACACAGTTGACGCACCCATGAATACTTACCTATCTCGGTTTTTAGAGTTCCATTAGTGTTTGCAAACGTGTGCTTTTTCTTACGACAGTGACTGAGCAGCCGATAATCTGATCTTGCAGGTGGCATTGCGGTGGAGTTTTGACACAGAATCAGTAGTAAGCCGCCCCCCTGGATATAGAATGTCCCTCTTCAATCAGTTTCATTAACCTGAGACAAGTAACTCTGGATCACCAATTCAATGTCCTGGGCCAAAGTTTGAGACTCACACCAAGAAGGGTGGTCATGTCCGATATGTATCAGGTGAGTCAACGTTCTTCTGTGGCGTAGCGAGGAACGAGCGGAGTCGTGGAGCATAATCCTTGGATGAGCGGCGGGAAGTAGAATGGCAATTCTATTCCGCACTGCAACTTTCTTCACTCATCCAGAAGCCGTGCAACGAAGTTCCCCATTCCCCCGCCAATCACTCTGTCTTTGCTTTCGGTGCCACAACAACCTAGCAAAACCCCCGGTTTCGCAACCTAACTTGCACATGCGGTTCCTTGTTCCATAAGTGACATTCCCCTTGTGCTAGTTTGCTCAATTCAACCCAACAGGGTTAAGTTGGCATCGTGGCCGGAGAACTGCGCACTTTTGCCAGTCGCTTCATAACACCGATCATCCTTTGTTGCCATACGTTACATACCGTGAACCCTTATTCTCTTACCGCCTCTTCCCTAGACCGGAGGTTCCCCGGAGCATCGACCTAGAGAGCATCTAACACCGCGCATATTCGACAACAAGAATTTAATGCTTGCGCTAGCTGAATCGCGGGCCCGGTGATTGCCATAGTCGCCGTGATCTTGCGCTGGCGGGGAGATGGCAAGAGACGGCCCAATACAGATATTCAAATCTGAGGCGGTTACAATGATCCTGGGTGGTCAGGAACTGATCACGACTGGTCCCTACCGGGTTCTCGGCTAAGTCCAGTCACTGAATCTTCTTTGACTCCTCGTCGGAGGTCGGCACCAGCCATTAGGGCCCATCTGCCGTCCTGTTCTATCCTCGGTCAGTGCTCCACCACTTCCTGCTCAAACTCACTATCAATTGAAAATCAGGCCCAAAAATCGTATCAGGCATTGGGAAGACTCCTACGCTGCATCACGATGTTTGCCGTGCTGTATGCAGATGCTGGACGATTTTTATAGATGAACTAGATATATCACATGTAAGTATGTAGCATGCATAGTAAAATCGTACAATATGCTCTGAGTACAGTACACTGGATGTAATGCTGAATGTACAATCCACGTCGGAAGAATATACGCAAGAAGAAAGCACATCCTGCCGCATCATTTGAGATGAGAACGGTTAATGCCTCTTGCGGGCATAGACATTTTGTATCAAGACGTAAATCGGAGTTACCGCCTCGTCGAGCTCTGCGAATGCATTGCGTTCCATAGCATCGACAAACTCCGCCGAAAGGCCATGGCCGAGTAAGAGTGGCCGCCCACCCTTCAAGAATGCCTGCAGAGAAAATAAAAATAAGCCCGATGATTCTACGATAGAGATGTTGCTCGCCTTGAGATCGTCCCTCATGAGCGTTCCAATTTCGTTCCAAAAAATCGTCTCTGGATCGCTTCCACGCAGCCAGGGAGAACACGGGATCCAATACTCCCGATACACGACATCTTCAAATGCTGGGTGGTTGGATATCCATTCGTGCAAGTGAGTGGCTGCATCTGCATCGCCTCCCCGTTGTTTGACTGCCCGATTTGCATAGGACATCCAAAGGGGCGTCCACGGAGGATGGAAGGATCCGGCGGGAGGGATGATTGGTATTTTGTCCGAGCCTGTGAAGCAGAACGGAAACTCGGCAACATCTATAAGACCACCCGGTCGGAGTACGTGACTTATTTGGTTGATCATACCCTCGTAGTCGCGGATCTGAAGATATACATGTACAGTTTTACGGTCGATAGGCTAGGAGAACAACTTACCCCCGACGAAATGAGTTGGCAATGCACAACATTGAAGTCACCGTAAAAATGTTCCAGTCCAAGATTGATATCATCAATTTCGCTTCTATAGCAAGGGACGATGTCTGGCACGCGAAAGACCGGGTGTGTGTACTCTCACCTGCAATTTGCGGGCATAGATCTGGATATAGTCAGAAGTGTTATATAAAATGGACAACATGGAAGCTTACAAGGACTGCATGGGAACGAGATCAACGGCTACCGCACTGCATTCAGGGAACTCTCTCGCAATGTCCATTATCCTTTGCGCGGCGATGAGCCCACGAGATTGCTGACAGGAGGTGCTGGCTTACCAGCTGCCGCTTCCACAACCGAGATCAAGGACAGCCTTGACTTCGAAACCATCGTCCGCCATTATTTGCGGCATAGGGGGTGGATATCTTCCCACCACTCTGCAAAAGACTTCATACTGTTTGTCTTTAATATGGATGAGGGATGGGATGGGAAGAAGGGGTAGTTGAACGGACCGAGGCGTTCCAGTTCCTCGTCATCTGCTGGAAGGCGGTAGACGTCGGAGTAATTGTTGAAGCCCCTACCGTACTCTAGGCGGTAAGCTTGTGCGCGCAGCGAGCTCGTGATTGACATGACGGAAGGGGCAGGTGACGCGGAACGCATCGAGAGGTCGATGGATGTCCTGGAGGTAGCGACACTGGAGTCGAGTGACATTTCGGTGTAGCGATCCGAGTCGGTGTCGCTGTCCCCATCGTCGGAGAGGGTATCTGGATAGCGATAGGAATGGGCAGACATCGTGGAGGTCAGCGTGAGCATGGAATGGGATGAGTATAAATGAGATTTGTAGTTTGAGGGGGGTCGGCGGACATGGACACTGCTCCGTCATTCACACTCATGCCCGCCGCAACCGCGTGAATACGAATTAGCTGACCCGAGGACTAGTTATCGCTTCAAAAATTAGAGACATCGGAGTTTGAATCTGGGAAACTCGACAAGACTCATCTCGTCACACAAGTGCCGCCGTCTGCTCAAGCCGCCAGTCTGTCGTCTTGTAATTTCATGAAACTCCATCCGTTGACTAATGTTCCCTTGTTCGACAAGGCCAATGAGTGGTTGCAATGAACTACAGCACCTACCGAATTGGGCAGTTTCAGCCGGAGATGAAAGTCCACCGGTATGCCGAAAAATTCCGGACCGCTACAACTTTACAAGCCATCCTATAGTTTCTTCCTTGCACTCATTTTCTTTCCGCCCATTTCCTCCGTTAGAAAAAAATAAACGTTGACCTGCCTCGTCTTCTTTGCTTCTTTTCCGCCGCCCAGCTCTCGAGGATGCTTCTCGTGTATGTTGTTGTCTTACGTGAATCCACACAAGGTTTGTTCTAGAAATTTCTGGCGCCTTTGCATATCGCAAAATTCACGACGGAGGTCCTCGACAGAAATTCCACGGGTATTCTCAGAGCTCGGGGTTGGTGGCCCATCTCCGGTCCGGGTCATCAAGATCTAACAACGGTAATGATATCCATTGGAGTCCAGCTCATTCGACGCAAGTGTGAAACTCCGACTGTCGCATATCTGACCTCGCATTGTGACAGATTGTCTTGTCCTGCCACTCGCGACGCTGATCCTTCTCTCGACATGTACTTCAGCGACACGACCTACGAATTCAAGTGCATGATATCATTTTATGTATTCCTCTGAGCAGCCAACGGCAGAGAACACTCGTCCCATCCACTTCCATCTCCGTGATTTCGTCACTTTACCCCTGCACCGACCACCACGCCGAAACACAGTCGATATACCCATTTGTCTCAATAGTTACATATAGGTTTCGCGCCGCAAATCGCCGCAGCATGTTGCAGGGATGTCCTTGGGACGGATACTAACTAACATCGCAGTACTTATTGCTTATGATGCCGTCACAATCCAAGCAAGATATATTGTGGATATTGATAGACCTTGGTGTCATTCTTTGGTCATCAGTCTATCGGGAACCAAAACGAACCCGCCGACAACCCGGTATAACTCAAAGCTTGTCCGTGAGACCACAGGATCCACTGCGGACATAAAGAGATTTCGTTGGCATCGTGCTTGCTGAGCGCTGAAAGTTTGAACCCTCAATTGGGCTGCCGGAGCATGCGTGTCCCTGCTAGTCATTATACATTATAAGGTATACAGGCATTCTAGTCGTACCTTAGGATTGCGGTGAAACTCTGGTCCGAGGTACTATCATAGCACAGGATATGCAAAAAGATCAGTATATGCTCTCTAACACCTGAAAAATGAGAGCTACAACTTCGCGACTCTTATCTACGGATTGAATCGGACCGGATGGTTCGGCAGTTAGTTATAGGTATAGGTCGAAGAAAAAATCTAAAAATTACTATAATTAAATCAATTTACTGCCGGCCCACGCGGACCGTTAAGGTAGGGCGAACACAAGCATCACACTTCCGAGGTGGGAGCGGGGCTAGTCCCAAGGCTAAAACTCCGAAGAGATCAAAGCTTTGATAATCTCTAATGAAAACGCTGGACGTTCCAAGGAAATGGCGATTGCTATCTCCTCCGCCATGCGCCGTTAATTAGGAGCGAATCAAAGTAATAGGCTGAATGCGTGGCAAATCGATGGAACCTTCCACCGTGAAAGTAACATGTATCATTGGGCTAATCGGCGGCGGACATCGCTCAAGAGGGCCGCCGAGCTGTTGCTGCCACCGAGATGGCCTCATAAAGTACAACATGTTCAAACAGCGATACATCCAGATTATAGCGCGCGAAACTTTGCGATCAACGCACAAGAAGAGCAGAGGGTATGGTGACCGGTTTCACGAGTGGTACTCAATCAAACTCAAACCACCACTCGTCTTCTGTCCAATGAACTTCGGCTACGGTTTTTTCAGTTGCTGGAAACGACGTGCCAGAGACTCGAAGTCGTCCTCGGGATTCTCCTGAACGGACGTGGCAGTACTGTTTGATTTTTTAGTGGCCTTCTCTTCCTCCTCTTCTGTCGGCGGAAGGTCAGGTAGTTTAGCAATACTGGGTCCCTCTTCCGAGTAGCTTGGCAGGGACTCTGGCGTTTCCTCTAAAGTTTGGGTTTGATTCTGCAAGAGATCTGTGAGTGGAACAATGACGGATGAGGCATCACCAACTAGTATGCCCATCTCGTCTTTAGCGACCGCTTGGGCGGTAGAAGATGTCCATTTGACCCCATATGCCTTGCTTATCTCCGTTAGATAGCCATCAACTAGTTGGGCTGACGGAGTTTCGACCAATAACTTCTTCGCTACCTTATAGCATCAAATTATGGTCGACGTTAGGAGGCAGACTAGGGGTCAAGGCATGGCGTGCTTACTCGGTCGCTGACACAATGTTCGCGGTTCTCCATTACAGCTGTAGAGAATTCTCGGCCATACTTTTGCACGAGGAGTTCACGCAGTACATGGAGTTCTTGCGAGCGATGCAAACAACCCCGGAAAATTAGCTGATGAGTAAAAAAAATGAAGCTTGGGTTACCTTTCACTTCGGTTCTCTGCGCGGCGTAAACAATGGCACAGACTCCCTCTTTAATACCCTGATCAGGTTCGCGCGTGCTATGAGAGATGTGAGAGGAATTACACGGCCAACGGTATACGTTCAATATACTTACTTACCTTTGATCAAGCAATCCGAAGCGGGCTATTAGGAGCTCACAGTAGAGCTCCAAAAGCTCCAAGAGTTGGAGGTTGATATCCTCATTGATAACTGATGAAGGGAATGACAGTGTGCGTGGCGTCGGTGTTGTCAGACGTGACATGCTCTTGCGTACACTGGATCGAGGACCCACTTGCTTCAGCCTTAATCCGCGCGCTCTCGGTCTTTCCCTTTTCTAATAAGAGTGCGATGTCGCGACGAGAACTCTTGGCCTGCGCTTCCCTTTTCTGTTGCACTGTCCGGAGACGTTGAACGGAGAGTCTAGGTCATCCAAGAATACCATGAGGTTTGGATATCCATCTCCGCGACACAAGGCCTACCGAAGTTGCACCTGCACAGAACGAGGGGGTAAGTGCCACCTCACGAGTGGGAAATAGGCCATACCTTGGCCTTTGTAGAACTCCATGTAGGGGTGGGCATCGTTGAGAGCGACACTGTGGCTGCACAGCAACTCTAGTACTGACGCGCAGGCTGAGAACGGATCCCGGAACGGACCGACATCGACCACCAAAGCTCGTTCTCACCCGAACTGCTCAACTTCTCATCAACTTCCATGTGATCATTGGTACAAGTCGACCTGCTGATCCCAACGATGTTGTACTGTGGAGCTCGCTCTTTTGACGCTTGATGAGCCTGCGACATTATTGAAATCCTTCAGATCATTGCACTGATTTATCTCAGTGGCTCCAGGGACCGATGTCGTTCCCGAATCCCGACAGCAATCTTTCCGTCATGGGTGGGCAAGTATATTTGTTCTACCCTCGTTGTTGTGGGTACCGGGTCGTGGCAACGGTGTGTTTCGGACTTCGTCGCCCAAGTCCCAAGTTGATTGTCGCAGGTTACTGGAATGACGTGACTTGTATCACGTATTCCGAGTCCGACTTGACAAGGCTCGTACTGGTATATACGTGGCCCTGATGGATACACTGATGACACCTAGTGCCACATGCATGTACCGATCTGGGATGGTGGATAATTGAAGACTTCGCCGCAAGGATAAAGTGTGCATCACTGGCGTCTCCGTGTTTGCACGGTCCCTCTTCAGAAACATGTCGAATTTGCTCGACGCCCTTCCACTTCAACAGCGCCAACCACTACGTATTTCAACTGACGTACCTCTGCTCACCAGGTATCCATCCGATTCATCGTCCGGTTCACCTTCCCCTGCCAGTCAGAGCATCACTTCTTCTGGGATAACACCGAGCATGGACAACCCTCAGTGCTTCTTGCATGTCCTATGCATGCACGACTTCGAGTCTTCGGACCCGATCCATCTTCCCTTCCGCAAGGACGAAGTGCTGACCATCATCAAACAAGAACATTCGGGATGGTGGGCAGCTATGCGGCCCCAGGGGGATCGCATAGGGTGGATA
>JBBPQN010000655.1:0-13454 GCA_038092575.1 Boletus subluridellus
CAAGCTATGATGCTGAGTATGACCATAGAGGCTCATTTGTTAAAATCTTGACCATCCTGATCACTTTTGGCATGCTTACTTCACCGGGCCATGTTTCCAAACAGTCTGCTGATGTAGCAGGCCACTCGTTTTGATACCACTCAACAATACTTGCATGAGTTCCCCCAGCAACAATTCACAACTATCTGTCTTTACTGGTGAGATTTTACCCAGCGCGCTTTGACGGTCATGTGCACATCGGTATGTTCATTTTTGGGCATACCTATTATATTTATCATATATGTCGTTATGTACCTGGCCAGATGCTGGAGACAAGGTACGTTGTGCTTGCATCCTCTCATCGTGCGCTCTCTTGCTGATGGTAACCAATGACAACCAGCTTCCCAACCATCCTGATCACATTCAGCACGTTTACTTGCCTTGCCGTGCTTCCAAGCAGTGCGCTGATGGAGCAGACCACTCGTTTTGGCAGCGCCCGGCAACGCTCGCATGAGTTCTCTCAGCGGTAATTCACAACTTTTCGATTCCCTGTCTCATATTTACCATTGTTATGTACCTGACCAGATGCTGACAGACTATGCCTCTTGCAGGATCGCTCAACTCGATAAAGTAGATCTGACGCTGGCGTGATGTTGTTCGAGACAAGGTACATCGTGCTTGCATCCTCTTGTTGTGCGCTCTCTTGCTGACGATAACCGATGAAAACAAGCCTCCAGACCATCCTGATCACATTCAGCACGTTTACTCACCTTGCCGTGCTTCCAAGCAGTGTGCTGATGGAGCAGACCACTTGTTTTGATACCGCTCGACAATACTTGCATGAGTTCCCCCAGCGGCAATTCACAACTATCCTATTATCTTTATCATATTTGTCATTGTTATGTACCTGACCAGATGCTGACGGACTATGCCTCTTGCAGGATCGCTCAACTTGATAAAGTAGATCCGACGCTGGCGTGATGTTGTTCGAGACAAGGTACGTCGTACTTACATCCTCTTGTCGTATGCTCTCTTGCTGATGATAACCAAGGACAACCAGCCTCCAGACCATCCTGATCACATTCAGCACATTTACTCGCCTTGTCATGCTTCCAAGCAGTGCGCTGATGGAGCAGACACTCGTTTTGATACCACTCGACAATACTTGCATGAGTTCCCCCAGTGGCAATTCACAACTATCCTATTATCTCCATCATATTTGTCATTGTTATGTACCTGACCAGATGCTGACGGACTATGCCTCTTGCAGGATCGCTCAACTCGATAAAGTAGATCTGATGCTGGCGTGATGTTGTTCAAGACAAGGTACGTTGTACTTGCATCCTCTTGTCGTGCACTCTCTTGCTGACGATGACTGATGACAACCAGCTTCCCAACCATCCTGATCACATTCAGCACATTTACTCGCCTTGTCATGCTTCCAAGCAGTGCGCTGATGGAGCAGACACTCGTTTTGATACCGCTTGACAATACTCACATGAGTTCCCCCAGTGGCAATTCACAACTATCCTATTATCTTTATCATATTTACCATTGCTGTATACCTGACCAAATGCCGATGGACTATGCCTCTTGCAGGATGACTCAACTCGATAAAGTAGATCTGACACTGGCGTGATGTTGTTCGAGCTTGCATCCTCTCACCATGCGCTCCCCTGCTGACGACAACTGACAATGAGCCTCCAGCCATTCGATAACCTTCAGTATTGCTGGACAAGCACATAGATATGCAGAAATTCACACTTCCTTCTGGATTTGACAAATAATTCATAACGTGTATTGAAATATCAGTGAAGTGTCTATGGCAGAACATTGAGGTCCAGAGCATCTGGGGCGATAATGGCCACCTCCCTCTCCTTGTACTCTACCCGCTTCTGGTGTATCCTTGCAAGTGCACTGTTCTTGGACAGAAGCCGCTCGATATCAGAGTAAAGCGGGAATATCTGGCTGAAATTTTGTTCTGGTTACCACCTTGTCTGGCATCGAAGAAGATTACACCTACCGGTTCCACCATGTCAGTAGCTGATCAACCTCATCTTTTTCATCGAGGTCATCCAGCAGCTCAAGAATGCTGTTGTAAAATCGCTCTGAATCTGTCACATGGTCGGTGCGAGAAAACACCTGAGTGGACATTAGTGAAAAACAAGCCTTCAAAGCGTTAGCAAGGATGTAGTGTATCAACTCAGAGCACATACCTGAGTTGACACGTAAGCAAGGGAGGCCTTTGTGATGGACTGCATGCCATGAATATGGGCATTTCCAGACCGGGTCGCCTTGGGCTCTTGGTCCACAGAGCTTGGGGAAGTGAAAATATGCTTATATGCCTGGCCACTGGCTGGATTAGTGGTGCAATATTGAAAGACCAACCCGAAGACTCACAGAAACCAAGAGACCACTCCGGAGGAGTCCGTTCCAGGGGTCCTCTACATCATATGTATAACCGGCATAAAGAAACACTGGCCATTGATCCCCAGCGACCTGAATTTGACCACTGACGAGTTTTGTCTTCATTCTATGCCAAATGGTTAGCTGTGAGACTATTGAGACAACGCGAAACACACTCTGTATTGGCCCAATCAAGCCTGGCAGGACATAAGAGTGCACCGGTATGTTCATGATTAAATCCACGACCAGCCTTGACATTGCAGGGGATGTGGGGAATTAGGGATTGACCCTTCGGGGTGATCCAATCAATGATCACGCTCTTCATTTCCTTGGTGTCATCTGCCCTCACACTGTTTGCACCTTTTTGAATCTACCAGTGAACAATGTTGCTAAGTCCCAACCATTATATAGTGAGAATGATGCAGCTTACCAAATCAGCTAAGTGTATGACTTCTTCATTCGACGCTGTCATCAACCTGGCTTCGAGCCCAGGAATCATTCGCAACAACTCATTAAATACTGCATACTCCCTCCTTTCCCTGGTAGTAAAACAGTAAGAGATCAATCCATTGAGGGGAGTATCACATATACTGCTGTTGGTAAATCAGAAGATTCAACCTCTTGATTAGCCATGACTTGCAGACCATTGGTGATCAAGGTCTGGACGTTGCAGAATGTGTGAACTGCTCTCCCGAAATGGTGGCCATAGTGGACTAGTGGATCCTGCGTGGTCCTGCAGGCCGCAGACGGCAGTCAGTAGTGATCACATTTGTGAGGGGTCTTACAGACAGCTTTTTCCTGGGTCCCAGCTGTAATGCAATAGAGGGCCCTCGTTTCTGGCCAGTGGATGCGGCAGACATAGTGGCCTCAGCACCGTCAGAGTTGCCAGCCATCACAAGAGAAGACGAGAGGAAAGGAGATGCTGAGGGCGTGGAATGAAGATGGCAGCCTTATATATGAATGAGATCCTGGAAAAGGAGCTGGGAGAATAAGTTTCTGCTTGTGTACTATAATTCGACTTACCCGGCCGCGAGTGGACAATCCCATGTAGTTTATAAAGTTGAGGACGAATTGATAGGATACTCGGTCTGGAATGTGCCGCTCGGTGCTCACCCGGTCGGGTAGAGGCAACAAAACCCTGACTTGTCACGGTGAGGGGGCTACATATTTATATGTCAGACCAGCAGAATACTCAGAAGTCAGTGGCTTCACCTTTCGAATATTTCTGTAATCACTCCCAATTTGCATCTGTTCAAATGGACTCCAGCTCTGTGAATTATCACAGTAGTATGTTCTGTTCAGATGAGTCCAGGGGTAGAGATGAACTGACATGGATGTGCACCTTACTCGGTGAAGCCATCCCTTTAGTCACTGTATCCATCGTAGGTAGTAGTTCACAGCCAAGCTGTGTAGAGATCAGTGAGTAATTTAACTGCTAAAGTTTACCTATCTTCATGACCTCACGATACTACTATGCCCAGCTGAAAAGCCAGTTTCCAATTGAAAACATGGACAACCCGAAGAAAGACGCACCGGTGGGATGAAGGGACAAACAACAGCTTCGGGCTCGGAAACAGCACTGGTCACAAAGAGAGCAGTAGCATTGACACTGTTTTGCAGCAACTGATGACCGAGATTAGGGAGTTGAGGGCTGTCATCGGAAGGTTTTTGGCGGATACACCAGAACAACAACTGGGTATCCTTGGCAAAGCAGTAGCATGAGGGGATGGATGCAGGATCTGCTGTTCAAAGCTGTGCCAGATGACTTCAGCATGTGCTCTGCTGGAAAGTGCACAGCTTCCTGATGAGGAACTTGGGTGCAACTTTGTGATGGCGCACTTTGCTAAGTCACACAGAGAAGAGTCTTCGGACAGTAGTTAGCTAGGTTAAGCCCCTATAGAGTTTGAACTGTGGATGACTGGGGTAAGACAGGGAGGGTACTACTAGTTATATAGTAGTTCAGTTAGGGTTGCTATAGAACTGGTTCCTTGAAACTGATAGATGGAGAGGGGCATGTCGAGTTGAATCTGTTGGCAACCTCAAATCTAATAAAGACTTGGGCCACTCAATCACGCAAACTGACTGTAGAGCAAAGAGATAGTTGAGAGGGAATCCCAACAAGAACTTGACTAGAGTTCTTGGGGTGTTGGATTCAAGGTATATATACTGTTTACATGTTTGTACTTATTATGATGCTGGTCCATGCATGTGAGGCTATGTAATGACGAGTCGTGTGAATATTAGTAAACTAGGATGAGTAATATAGATGGAGATTAATAGAGGGCAGTGCTAGACATTCTAGACTGACGGAGATTAAATACATGTGGTTGACACGTGTTATAGGTCTAGACCTAGTTTGCACAGTCACATGATGAGAAAAAGATAAGGTCATGTGATTAGAAAAGTAAAAGATAAGGTCATGTGACTAGAAAAGAAAGGGGTGAGAAAAGGGATTCGTAACACTACCCCCCCTCTATGGTTCGCATTCCAGGCGAGACCAGATTGGTGGAGGTTCCATGTAGTTTTCGTAGGGGTTAAATAAGGAAGTAAATGCTGTTTGCGTCATATGTAATTGTCGTGGTGCTTGTGGGTTCTTTTTATAGAAGTCACCGATTGCTTCTTTAGTGTGGGAAAGGTTGCCTTCTATTTCCCATGTTCGGTCTTCTTCCTGGTATCCTTTCCAGTGTACTAAGAACTCTAATTTTTGACCCTTTAGTCAAGATGCCGTGATGTATTCAACTTCGAATTCTTCATCTCCTTCGTCCGTAACCGATACTGGTCCGGGTTTATAGAGTTTCTGATTAGAAAGTCTTTCTTTGTATGGTTTAACCCTTGATACGTTTACCACAGGGTGTATTTTCATGTAGCGTGGGAGTTTCAGCCTTACGGCGTTTTCTCCTACCATTTCGAGAACTTTATAGGGGCCTAGCCATCATTCCGTTAATTTACGTGATTGACAGGTTTCCTTTAGGTTCAAGTGTTCGGTAGATAACCACACTTGTGAGTCTTTTTTGTAAACAGGCGCTTCTGATCTGTGTTTGTTGGCTTGTGCCTTTATTGCGTCCTGTGCTTTAGAGAGAGAGGTTTTCACATTGGCTAAAGTTTGTGTGAAGTCCTTGGCAAATGCTGTAGTGGCAGGTGCTTTCACATTTTCTTTAGGTTCAATTCCCATGCATGGTGAATATGAACGTGTGACTTGAAAAGGGGATTTGCCCGTAGCAGAGTGGGCCTTATTGTTGTATTAGAATTGCGCAAGGGCTAGCCATTCTGACCATTCCTTTTGCTTTTCTGCGGTGTAGAGACGTAAATATTGTTGGAGGTCTCGGTTAACACATTCTGTTTGGCCATCTGTTTGGGGATGGAAGGCCGTAGACATACGTAGATCTATATGTAGCATTTTGCCGAGATCCTTCATTACTTGTGCTGAAAATTGCAGGCCATGATCGGAAATTATAGATCGTGGGAGGCCATGCATTTTCCAAACGTTGTCTCGATATAATTTAGCGGTTCCCAGACTGGTAATCGTTTTAACCGTGGGAATAAATACGGCTTCTTTACTGAATCGGTCCACCACCACGAGGATGCTGTCATAGCCATTGGAAGTGGGTAAGTCCGTGATGAAATTGGCAGAGATGTCCTGCCAGGGACCCTCAGGAATAGGATTAGGACATAATTTGCCTGCCGGAGGCCATGTGGTTGGTTTCATCCACGCACATCTTTCGCATCAGGAACAATAGTCCGTTATTTGTTTACATATGCCTTCCCATGTGTAGTAGCGTGAGACTAACTCGTGAGTTTTCTCTGCGCCACCATGTCCAGCTAACATGGAATCATGATAAAGTTCAATAATATCCTGGCGGAGATTGTTCTCTTCCCTAGGCACGTAGATTTTTCCATTTAATTTAGCAAAACCTTCTTCGTCAATTTCAAATCCTGAAAGGGATGACTTGCGTAGCGTGGATTGTGCGGTCTTTACCCAATCTAAGATCTTCTGTTCTTCTCCGTGGATATAAGTTACTTCATTAGCTCGTACGCGTTCTGCGGGTATGACTGTGACTCCTTTATTGTCTTGGTCTATTCCCACAGCGTGGTCTTCTCTTCGTGAGAGTGCGTCGGCTTTTCCCATGGAGGTTCCTGGTTTCTTAATAAGTTCATAATTAAAGTGTGATAAATATTGCACCCATCGTGCTTGTCGTCGGTTAAGGTCTTGGGATTTCATGAAATACTGGAGATTGGCGTGATTGGTCCAGATTTCAAATGATTTCTCAGCACCTTCTAGGTGATGGCGCCATTGTTTGAGTGCGTGAATAATAGCAAGCATTTCCTTATCGGCTATTGGGTAGTTCCTTTGTTCTGGTGTCATGGAATGTGACGAGAACGCTACTGGATGCCATTTTCCTTCTTTTTCTATAGATAATACTGCTCCTGTTGCAAAGTCCGAGGCATCACATTCTAGCTGGAATTGGCAATCATTGTCTGGGTAAGCGAGGACGGGAGCCATAATAAAAGCTTCTTTCAGCGTGTCAAACGCGTTTTGTTCTTTTTCTGTCCATCTCCACGTGAGATCCTTTTTTGTGAGGTCGTTTAGTGGTCTAGCCACAATAGAAAAGTCTTTTATGAATTGTCGATAAAAATTGGCAAGTCCTAGAAAACTTCGTACTCCTTTCACATTTGTGGGAACCAGCCATTTTTGGATAGCTTCTACTTTGCCGGGTTCCATTTCGATTCCTTCCTCTGAGACAATCATGCCTAGGAAATCGATTTTCTTAGTGTGAAACGTGCATTTTTCTGGTTTTATGAATAGGTCGTTTTCTTGTAATCGCTTGAGGACTTCTAATACAATTGCATCGTGTTCCTCTTGGTTCTCATTTTTAGTAAACACGAGGATGTTGTCTATATATATGATGACAACTGCTTGCATGTCATGGAAAATATCGTTCATCATGGCCTGAAACGTGGCCGGGGAATTGGTTTGACCAAAGTACATAACCAATGGTTCGTAACTTCCCCTATGACAAATGAAAGCTCCTTTCCATTCATTGCCTTCTTTGATGCGTACATTATTGTATCCCCATCTGAGATCCATTTTGGTGAACAATTTTGCACCCCGCAATCGGTCAACCAATTGGGAGATCAGCGGTAGTGGATAATTGTTTTTTACCGTCCATTTGTTTAGGTATCAGTAATCTTGTACCATCCGTTTCTTTCTGTCTTTCTTTGGAATGAAGAAAACTGGTGACGTTTGTGGAGATTTAGAAGGTCGGATGTAGCCTTTTTGTAATTGTTCGTCTACAAAGTCGGAAACTTCTTTTTGTTCCTTGACAGACATAGGGTAAAGTTTTCCCTTTTTAGGCTTAAATCCTGGCTTCATGTCTATTGCATGGTTCCAAGGTTTTCTCTCAGGCATCCTTTCGGAGTGCTTTTTGGAAAATATGTCTAGGAATTGGTGGAATTCCTTGGGTACCATTTGTTCCACAGTTTTCTCGGTAACTGGCGCACTCTGCTGCTGCTCAGTCGTTACTTTCTTTAGACGGCAGTATATGTATGGCATATCGTTTATTTCCCTTTCTTCTAGGGTCCTGACAAATACAGGTCTGTCGGATAAGAGGTAACATGTCCGTGGACAACGTGTGAGTCATACTGATCCTGTTTGCCAGTCGATCTCTGGGTTGTGTTTGGACAGCCATGTGTATCCTAAAATTACTGGGTTCTTTCCCAGGTCGGTTACTTCTGCTACTAATTTCTCACGATGTCCTTGATAATCGATGATAATTTCCGTGGTGTGGGAGATGTCTCCAGTGGAATTCTTGGTTCCATCCACGTTGAATATGGGTATGGGTCATGTGAGTTTTGTAAGTGAAAGTTTATTGTCCTTGGCCCATTTGGCGTCTACGAAAATGCCGTTAGCTCCACTGTCTAGGAGTGCGTGTGTATCGTGCATTTTGTATTTGGTTGTGGCTGAAGCCACCTTGATTTCGAGGTTTATTTCTCGTTTTGTTTTAACAGATCTGAGACAGATCCATTCCGGGGTTTCATAGATATCATTGTTCGTAATAATTTTTTATATATTTTTCTTGACCGAATTAAGCCTGCATTCCCCTGCAGCAAGCTCACTTTTGTGAGACCCGGTCTGGGTTTGAGAAGTAGAGAGTTCGTTGTTTGTATCATAACTTAATGTCCTATTTTGGAAGTCGAAGAACTCGTGTTCTTCTTCTCCATATTCGACATATGATGAAAGTACAGAAAAACTATTTTTTGTAGGATTATCTATTTTCTTTTTGTCCGTAGTCGCAGGAACACCTGGTATATTCCACAACTTTACTCTTTTCCCGACTTGTTAGCCAAGAAGTCTGCAAAATAGGCCTTTGTGGCCTCAAAGTCCATAGCTGTGACCTGTTTCATTCTCGCATCAGTCCCAGCTCCCTTTCCAGCATCCTCATTTGTGCTAGATGAATCGCTCGTATTCACGCGCACATTGCGATACTTGCTGCACCTTCTGCTATGCCTGCCCCCAAGGAACTTGCATTCCCCGCATTCCTTTCTTGGTTTGGGACAATCCTTAACCAAATGCGGTCCTTGGCAGTTAAAGCACTTGCCTTTTCTGGTGTGTATGGTGTCAATGTCCATGGGGTCACCATGGCTGCCGTATGTGTGTGCTCCTGAAGAGCTTCCTTGTGTCTGGTTCTGCCAGACTTGTCCTTGGTTGCTCCTGAGAGCGAATGATTCAAGAAGATTCCCAGTCTTCTTGATTTCGATTAAGTATGGTGTAACGTACTTCTTCCTTTGGCCATTGATGAAGATATGCTTTATGATCTCGTCATGGATATTCTTTTCTAGGAGATAGACTCCCATGTTGTCTCCGCATTGAGACCTTTCGTACTGTGCAACCCACCGAGTTAGGAAGGACTCAGTGCATTCCTTGGGACCTTGCTTCATTCGTGTGAGCTGGTCCATTGCGTTGTCGGCATCCATGCTGGGTTTGAAATGATCCTTCAACAACTGAACTAGTTCGTCGTCGTTGGGCCACATGTGGAGGGAGCCTTTCATGTATTTGGAGAGTTGGTTCTGTGCCCACATTCCTGCTCCATTTTTGTCCTTGCCTTCTTTGGACCCGATTCTTGAAAGCGTGGCAATTGCTTTCTTTTTATCCATGTCGAATGTTTCTAGGTTTGCATCAATGTAGATGCGTAGATGAATCATCCATTCATCAAATTTGTCATAGCTCCCATCATAGAGCTTTGGGTCTGGAACGACCTCGACTTTCTTTGAGATTTTCACCTCAGTGTTGGTGTTTTGCACGCCGCTGTTGGTGAGCTGCTGCAGCTGGTTCGTAAGGGCCAGGAGCTGTGCCTCGAGTGCGGCGATGCAGGCGGCGTCTGCGGACATTGTTTGTTGGCATGGGGTTGGTGAGAACGGTGGGGAGTGTGTTGGGCTTTCGTAGTCCTCGTCTGTCTCGTAGTGTTCTGCTGGTTCTCTGAACGACAGGTTGGGCTAGTTCGTTTTCTAGTTGTCGTAAGATGAACCAGGCTTCTGCTTCATAGGGATGAAATTCTTCTTCAGCTCAGGTAAAGCCTGCGCGTAGGAAGTTGAAGAAATGTGGTGGGAATTCTTCTTCTTGTTTGATTTCGATTGCATCGTTGGGATCTTCGTTAAATTCAAAGGCTTCGTAGGGAGAAGGAGATCTTTTCTTGATGAGGATCGAGATGTCCTCAGCTTTGATCATCCGAAAAAAAGTGTACATAAAATTCCTAGGAGGATCTGCTCACTCCACTAGGTGCAAATCAAGTCAAACCTTCTTGACTTCGCCGTAGAAAATATCGTAATACAAAGTTGGGTGGGCACAATACCGCTCTTGCACCACAACAACGTATGAAGTAATCATAGAAAAAAAAGTGTGTCACACGAGGACACTCGCACGTAGCGAAGAGAAGTCTGAAGGGTTTTGCACTGGTGTTTAAACCAATTAAGAGCACTCGAGCTCAGTGCTGCACCGCCCTAGATAGCTAAGTGCCTTCACACCCGTATAGGGTAGGTATATGTAAAAGGAAATGTGTAGCGCAAGTGCGCAAGAAGGGTAAAAGGATAAGGGTAAATCTCATTAAGCCTCGAGTCTGGCTGTTTTCCCTTTAACGCTAGGGGCCACATGTAACGATGAAGAAGATAGAGGATTGAGTGACAGAAGTGAAACTAGTCAAGTTCTTATGTTGGCAACCTCAAATCTAATAAAGACTTGGGCCACTCAATCATGCAAACTGACTGTAGAGCAAAGAGATAGTTGAGAGGGAATCCCAACAAGAACTTGACTAGAGTTCTTGGGGTGTTGGATTCAAGGTATATATACTGTTTACATGTTTGTACTTATTATGATGCTGGTCCGTGCGCGTGAGGCTATGTAATGACGAGTCGTGTGAATATTAGTAAACTAGGATGAGTAATATAGATGGAGATTAATAGAGGGCAGTGCTAGACGTTCTAGACTGACGAAGATTAAATACATGCGGTTGACACGTGTTATAGGTCTAGACCTAGTTCACATGGTCACGTGATGAGAAAAAGATAAGGTCACATGATTAGAAAAGTAAAAGATAAGGTCATGTGACTAGAAAAGAAAGGGGTGAGAAAAGGGATTCGTAACAGAATCGGCTGGGTTGTATGGTTCTATCAGACCGTTACAGACTTGGAGGCATGCACTGGCACACCCTTTTAAAAACTAGATGTACGACCAAAGTGCCTCTCAGTGAATGTCACTGTCGCGATCCCAATCAGTGTTTACAACCCCAACCTGATTGAACGTTCTTCTCTTTCGCATCGCATTAGCCTTGTTATCATTTACATATCTAATATGATTTGAAATGACACACACAGAGATCAAACAGTTCAGGGAGAACTGGTAAAGCCAGCCCCTAGTTTAAAATTGTGAGTCCCATGTTCTTGTGCTGTAAGAAACAAAGCATATTACATAGTACAAACACCTTGCGACATTAATAAGTATAGTTCGTGGCTACGTAATACAAACAGGTATTTCAGGTGTGGTATGGATGCCTGAGCATGTTTCTTGAGATCAGATCATCGAAGAACACTGTCAGAACTCACTGTGAGATTCCTCAGTCCATTACCTTTAGGGCAGAGATTGCAGACATGAACATCCCATCACGGGTATTGCCACCATTGAAATTGTAGTGTTGCTGATGCATGCAAGCGATTGTGTCCCTTGTCAAGTACTGAGCGGCTTCATTCTCCACATCTTCAATAACTTTCTGCGCCTGAAGAATTTGGAGAACAAGTTTGTGCTTTCTCAGGATGGTGTTGTGCCATGCTTTGACCTTCTGCTGGCGAGAGACAAGGACATTTGGTGGAGTAAACTGCCATTGTATGTTAGCAATGTGGAAGAAAGAAAACAAGAAGGTAACTGGACTAACCTTTGTTTGGTATGATCGTTCAATATTGGCATAAAAAGCCTCGTGTCTGTGACATCCAGGACTTCTACCTCCCAAAGAAGTGGATGCCGGGGAACTAGATATACATGAAAGGGGGGGTGAGATGGAACAGCCAGCCTTGGCTGAGCTCTCTGGTTGCTTGGTGACAGTCAGAGGCAGAAGAGGGGGAAATTCTGAATTCCCTTGCTCGGGAAGCACGACAAATACACCACATTCAGACTGGCAGTGGAATGTTTGGTCTTCCTGCATGATTGTTCTCTTTGAGGAGGGAGAAAAATCAGTTGCGGCGTTGATATTCGTCAGGGTGTTTTTATACAGATTCCAGAATGCGGAGTTTCCGTGAGCCTGCAGAGTATGCAAAGAAGGACCTCGGTCACTGGTCACCGCCATCCAGTAGTACTAGTTTAGAAACATATCACTACTGGTATAGATGATATGGAAAAAGGAATCATGAATGATACTGAGTAACACTAACATCGTAAGGAAGATAAGCAGGGCGCTCGACGAATTCCTTGTACCCCTGTAAACAAGCTTGGAGTTCTTCTGGATTACTAACTATCGAAACGTACAGGTCATCTGATTGGAGGACCTCCCCGGTACTGCCACATAAAAAGGAAAGAAACTTCGTATGGCGACCCGCCCTTTTAATGATGGAATTGTGTGCAGTAAGATTGTCTGGCGGTTGTGCATATGCTGTGAATGGTCCCCGAACTTTGCTTGCTTGCACGACATGGAAGTTCAGAAGTTCTTCAATCTGGTAACACGAAATCAGACATGAGACGTTTGAGAAAATGAGACTAACCCAACTAAGAACTTGTCCTATTTGCCGAGGTGAAGCAACTTGCAGGGGAGCCCATAAGCGATGGCCATCGCTCATCCTCACATCCTCTAAAAAGCTGAACCACCCCGGGTATGTGGGGTCGTACAAGGCACGATGGATGGCTTCTCTAAGGGCAGAGTTGCCGAACCATACAAACTGCTGTAGTACCTGAGCTGATGAGTTCGGCAAAACCAAATGAGAGGGGTGTTCGTGAAGTAGACCCCATCCCCTGGAGTGGACGTCAAGGAGGTTCTGCAATTTCAAACGGAACGCCGGGGTGAAATCTTGAGGTGGGGGAAGCAGGCCGGAATAGACGCGGAGGGTAGATGGGAGAACAATGAGGGCTGCTTTTTCGTAGCAGTAGGATCAGTGACAAACCCACGCGGCTGTAAACTGGGAGAATATCGAATATTACAATGGGCAATCTTTGTAAAGGAACGTACGAACCGTTAGCATCAACGCCAATACGAACTTGACGTTCATAGGGGTGGTTAACACCTCCACTTCGATGACATGTAGTAGTCCCTTCGTCTGGAGGGTGTGTTCCGCCATGGTTTCCCTTGGCGCTTTGAGGTTCGCGATCCAAGGGACGTCGAGGGTTACTTTAACTGGGAATAGTCAACTCGAAGCTGAATTCTTACAAAGACTGTTAGCTAGTACCTGCCTGCCAGGTTGGAGAAAAAGATGTTGTCTTCTTTATAGGCAAATGCAATGAAACTAAAGTGCTTGTTTCCCAGACTACTGATTTGCCTTCCACAGATGAAACACTATAAGCTAGGGATTACAAATCTCCTAGACGAAACACTATCTAG
>JBBPQN010000656.1:0-13430 GCA_038092575.1 Boletus subluridellus
TATTATTGCATATAAGTGAGGGTGATCCAGGATTGATTTCTAGACAATCTGCACAAGTGCCTACATCCCTTGTTTTTTACATTGATTTACCACTCAGTTCATGATACAGAGCATCCCTCTGATGACTGCCAGAGTGTTTCTCTTAGCAATATAGGGCATCCCTCTAACTCCAGAGAGTATTCCTGTAAGTGATATCTCACACCACCAGAGGGCATCCCTTGTTATGATCTGATCTAGGCAGGGCTGTAGGACTTGTATTGGGGCACTGAACTGACAACAAGAAAAAAGGGTGAAAGAAGGGGAAAGGTGAGTGGTGACGAGGTAAGGAATAACAGAGCTCTCAGCGTGAGGAATCCTTCACTAAGGATGTAGAATACCAGTCTCCAAATAGGATCGTATCGAGTATGAAGACTTGACGGTTGACTAGGAGCTTCTCGCTACAATGACTTGAAGTCAAAGACGAAGAGATTAGAACTGCTGTTCCATCTCTTGTTGCTAGCATTTTATAGTAACTATGTACGCGCACAGACCATGGTAAGTGTGCAAGAGCTACTACTAAAATGGGAAGGAGAAATGGAAGTAATGACAGTAATTAAAAGGAAGGTGGAGTGGGAATACACGTGGTAACTGCATGGGGAATGGAAGCATAGGTAGAATGGAAGATCTCATTGGGTGGAATGGAAGATATGATCGGGAGATCTAATCGCCAGATCAGATCGGGGATTATGTAAGTAGATCGGGTTAGGATCGAAGTGAAGAAAAGGTGAAAGGAATGAACGAGATCATAACATCCCTCTCATTGCCAGAAGGCATCCCTTTCACTACCAGAGGGCAACCCTTGGACTACTATAGGGTGTCCCTGTCCCTACCAGAGGGCATCCCTCTGACTACTACAGGGCATCCCTCTCCCTGCTGTCCACCAGAGGGCATTCCTCTGACTACTACAGGACATCCCTCTCCATATCAAAGGACATCCCTCTCCCTATCATAGGATATTCCTCTGACCACCAGAGGGCATCCCTCTCATCAGTGTCAATGTTTCCAGCATTCTATTCTAGACAACAGAGGGACACCCTTGGGCAGCTCCTATATTACTACAAGAGATAATCATGGGGTACAGCGTCAATGTTTCCAGTATTGTATTCTAGACAACAGAGGGATACATACCCTTGGGCCCCCTATATTACTACAAGAGATAATCATGGGGTACAGTGTCAATGTTTCCGGTATTGTATTCTAGACAACAGAGGGATACCCTTGGGCCCCCTATATTACTACAAGAGATAATCATGGGGTACAGTGTCAATGTTTCCAGTATTGTATTCTAGACAACAGAGGGATACCCTTGGGCCCCCTATATTACTACAAGAGATAATCATGGGGTACAGTGTCAATGTTTCCAGTATTGTATTCTAGACAATAGAAGAACACCCTCTGGCAGTGAAAGGGATGTCCTCTGCTAGAACGCCCTGTGGTAGTCAAAGGGATGTCCTTTGGCAATGCCCTTTGGTAGGGAGAGGGATGCCCTCTGGTGGTCAGCAAGGAGAGGGATGCCCTGTAGTAGTCAGAGGGATGCCCTCTGATGGTTGGGGGAATGCCCTCTGGTGGTCAGCAAGGAGAGGGATGTCCTGTAGTAATCAGAGGGATGTCCTCTGATGGTTTGGGGGATGCCCTCTGGTGGTCAGTGAGGAGAGGGATGCCCTCTGATGGTTGGAGGGATGCCCTCTGGTAGGGAGAGGGATGCCCTATAGTAGTCAGAGGGATGCCCCCTGATGGTTTGGGGGATGCCCTCTGGTGGTCAGTGAGGAGAGGGATGCCCTCTAATGGTTGGAGGGATGCCCTCTGGTAGGGAGAGGGATGCCATATAGTAGTCAGAGGGATGCCCTCTGGTGGTTGGAGGAATGCCCTGTGGTGGTCAGCAGGCAGAGGGATGCCCTCTGGCAGTGAGAGGGATTGCCCTCTTGTAGTCAAAGGGATGTCCTGTGGTAGGGAGAGGGATGCCCTCTGGCAGTGAAAAGTACACCCTATATTACTTACAGGGATGCCCTCTGGTAGTGAAAGAGATGCCTTACATTACTCAGAGGGCAGCCTTGTAGCTGGTAAATGGACATCATTAACAATAATACATAATGGACATTAGCCATTGCATTATATCTACTACAATCCACAGTATTGAAATTAGAGTGTAACAGATGTATCAGCAAGCACAAGGAACATACTATCTACAATGAATGACACTACAGACCACAACATTACTTATTCAATGGAATGTTACCATCTGAAAATTCATCATCGTTTTGTACATGGTATTCATCTCTCTCAGCCCTTCAACCAGTCCTATAATTGTCCCCACCTTGGACCATGTGTTGTGGATATTGGTACCCCATGGGAGGCCCACCATAGTAGGGTGGGGGATAGAAATTTGGGTACATAGGTCCATGATAGGTGTCATATCCCAGAAATCCAGTAAGTCCAACCCCAGTCCTCCGGACCAACTCCACTTCTGTACATATGAACTCCAGCATGTTCTTGCTATAGACACAACCCCTGACCTTCGGACCCTGTCCATATAACTTACAATACTTTACATTCCATTTCTTGATCTCCATATATACTAGTTCCGCTGTATGTTCTTCTCCGTACCTGTGTTCCACTTAGGAACACAGCTCCAGTTCTATCTTACCTCCAACCCCTTACTTACAAACCAGCTCCACTCTGTTAGTAATCCCCTAGGACTCTGTAGTATATAAACCTCTGCAACTCCTGTATTTCCCTTCAGTTTAAATATCAACTTAGTCTAACTCCTTTCCTCCGCTCGAGTCTCAAAGACTCTCTCTGAAACCTCCGCTTGACTTGATGTCTAGTACGTCTTAAGTCTATCTCTGACCCATCAGTAAATTCTGGGACAACAGGACTCCTAGCAAGAGCACACCACATACGGTGAAGCCAAGTCCTGTCTGCTAGACAACTCCAGAGTTCTGGAGTTCGTCCTCCCCTCGGAGTTTACCAGTACTTAACAGTATATTCGAACTCCCACTTGTTACAAGTCTAACCTATGGCTACACGCACCACCAGATCTCAAACCCGCGCCCTAGGCACAAATCCTCCGCCATCTCCCAGATACAATCCTCTCAGTGTCTTCGGAAGCAGCCAACATGGCCCAGAACTCATCAGCCAATTATGGGGCTTTTCTGCCTGACACACCCCAGGCTCTGCCTCTCAAGTGTGCCCCACTCCAGAGTCCCCTACTCCAGGAGCATGCATCGTCGAGCTTGAACTCAACAAAGATAGGAGCAAGACATCTGCCCAATCCAGTCACCACTCTGACCACAGAGCACGAGACCCCCACTTCCCTGATGACGGTGATGCTCCAGGTGACCCAGATCCCGGAGATGACCCGTTCGACGATGACCCCTACTTCCCCGGCGATGACGATGATCTGAATGACTCCAACAATGAGCACGTCCCTCAAGACACACTCACTCTTCTCGCAAGTGCCATCCAAGGCCTTGCCCGCTCCACACGTCGTCCCGCCTCCAACTCTACCCACCGCACTAAAGTCCGAGAACCAGATCAGTTTGATGGGACTGAACCCCAAAAACTCTGGATCTTCCTAGTGCAATGTGAATTAAACTTCCAAGACCGCCCCAAGGCTTTCAGTACCGACCGCACCAAAGTCACATTTGCACAGTCGTACCTAAAGGGTATGGCTCTGGAATGGTTCGAACCGGACCTTCTCCAGATGGAAGATCCTGCACTCCACCCTCTCTGGATGGACAACTTCAAGGAGTTTGTCCTCAAACTCCAGACCAATTTCGGTCCACATGACCCTGTCGGAGATGCAGAGCACCAGCTCAACCACTTGTCCATGAAGGACACTCAGCACATCAATAAATATGTGGTCGAATTCAATAGGATTGCTTCGCAGGTCCGCGGTTACGGAGAAGGTGCCCTCCGGCACCATTTCTACAATGGTCTGCCGGACCGCATCAAAGACGAAATCTCCCGTGTCGGAAAACCCCCGACGCTCTCCGAACTCTGCAGCTCTGAAACTGGACTTGTCATCTAAATTAGGGAAAGACGGCAAGCTAACCAATGAGGAGTGCAAACACTGATTTGACAACAAACTGTGCATGTTCTGTGGACTCACTGGCCACATGGCTAAGGACTGCCCCAAGTCTACATCCCAGGCAGCCAAGGGCCGCGCAGTGACCACAACTCTGGAAGCTAAACTGGAGGCCTCCACCTTGGAGACAAAAAAATAGCCTGCGACCTCCGTGACTCCGCACAGACTGGAGGTTGCGTTGAACCCACCCGTGCACCCAAGGAGATCCATCTCAACGTGTCCGCTCTTTCAGATCCTAAGTTGCTTATGCCCTCCATTACTTTAGTATCATATCCAATCTCTCCATTTCCCGTGCTTGTAGACTCCGGATCCTCTGACTGTTTTATCGATACTTCCTTTGTTAATAAACACGGACTTTCTACCTACCCCGTGCCCCCACTTCAACTCTGCCTCTTCAATGGAACATCCAACAGTACCATTACCCGAGCCATCAACCTCTCCGTCCGTTTTGCAACCGGTGATATCACTCCGATGACATTCTACATCACTCTGCTGGACTCCTCCTGTTCCCTTGTTCTAGGACACAACTGGCTCACCCGACACAATCTGTTGATTGACTGGGTTACGAGCAGTATCTCTTTCCATGCACCTGAACAGAGCGTGCCAGCACCCCTGAGCTCTCCTCCACAGCCTCTGGAATCACTTCCTCCAGCTGATCCCATCCCATCTGATCCACCGTGTTTCTCCAACCGCAAGGCTCCACCTATTGTGCTCGTCAGTGCACCTGCCTTTGCACTGGCTTGTTGCCTTGAAGGCTCCATTCAGTTTAGCCTGCAACTCTGCCCTCAGGAGAGTGATCTCTGCTCTGCCTCCCTCACTCCTCCAGAACAGGTCGACCTCTCCACTGTCCCTCCAGAATATCATGACTTCCCTGACGTGTTCAGCAAGAGCAAGGCCTCTATGCTTGCTCCGCATCACGAACACGATCTGAAGATTGACCTTGAAGAAGGAGCATCCCCTCCACTGGGCACCACCTACTCCCTTTCCCCTTCCGAACTCGGCTCACTTCGCTTGTTCCTCGATGAGCACCTAGCAATGGGGTTCATCCGTCCCTCCTCCTCTGCCCATGCTGCTCCGGTCCTCTTTGTCTGCAAAAAGGATGGTTCACTCCGTCTTTGCATCGACTTCCAAGGACTCAACAAGATCACGAAGAAAGACCGCTACCCACTTCCCTGCATCTCCAACCTCCTAGACGCTCCGAGCCGCGCCAAGATCTATACCAAAATCGACCTCCAGCACACATACCACCTGGTCCGCATCGCCAAGGGAGATGAATGGAAGATGTCCTTCCAGACATGCTGCGGCTCCTATGAGTGTTATGAGACGAACTCGAATAATCACTGGCAGAGACTCGACAGGGCTACACTTAAACCCAAGATAAAGAGAAAGCAGAGATGAGGATAAGAAGTAAGGTGTCTTCCTTAATTCAGCCGCAAGGACGTAGGTCGCAGCGAACAAATGGATTAGACTGGGGAGTCCAGTCGTGTACAGCTACTTTATATATGTTACAGGACTGCACACGGACCGTAGGGTCCTTGGGAAAGACTACTGAATATAGATAGATGAAAGAAGTGTTCGTGAGAGAAGAAGAATGATGATGAGAAGAAAGAAACGGAAATTAATAGGGCATGTGTGCAACATGTTTGTCTAGACCATAGGTCACGTGTAGTTTCCCACGGTCACGTGCACATCACGTGACTTCGAAGTCTGAAGGATGTAAAGTAATGCGCGAATGCGCTAAGTTAAAAATGTTTGAAAATATAGTATATCATAACAATGAGTGGCTAGTCATGCCATTTGGTCTTACCAATGCCCCCGCAGCATTCCAGCAGTTTGTAAATACCATCTTCGCTGATCTCCTTGATGTTTGCGTCATAGTCTATCTGGACAACATCCTTATCTACTCCGAGGACAAGGCCTCCCACAAGGAGCATGTCCAAGAAGTCCTCCGATGACTCTGCAAACACGGACTTTACGCTAAGCCAGAAAAATGCGAATGGTCCACTGACACTACCAAGTACCTAGGCTATAACATCTCTCCCTCCAGTCTTTCAATGTCTCTGGACAAAGTCCAGACCGTGAAGGAATGGCCGGAACCTCGGAAGGTCAAGGATATCCAATCCTTCCTCGGATTCACAAATTTCTACCATCGCTTTATAGTGAATTACTCCGATATCGTTGTTCCTTTAACCTGCCTTACCCGCAAAGGTACTCCCTGGAACTTCTCCGACGACTGTCACTCTGCCTTCCGCAACCTGAAGGAAGCCTTCACCACCGCTCCGATCCTTACCCATTGGGTTCCGGACGCTCTGCTGATCATAGAAACTGATGCCTCCAATTATGCTATAGCTGGCATTCTTTCCATCCGCTGCCCGGATGAAGAAATTCAGCCTGTCGCTTTCTACTCACGGATGCTTTCTGCTCCAGAACTCAACTACGACACCCATGATAAGGAACTCCTCGCCATCCATGAGTCTTTACAGACTTGGCGGCACTATCTTGAAGGCTCCGGCACTCCAATCGACGTCGTCACAGACCACAAGAACCTAGAATACTTCACGACCACCAAACTCCTGACCTGCTGGCAAGCCCAGTGGTCGGAGTTCCTCTCCCAATTTAACATGATCATTCATTTCCGTCCTGGACACCTCGGCACGAAACCTGACTCCCTTACTAGACACTGGGACATCTATCCCAAAGAGGGGGATAAGGACTATGCTCGCGTCAATCTGCACAACTGTTGTAAACTCATCTTGAATGGGTGAGAACATTAGTAGCTTACATAAGCAAGGCTTATTTCGGCCTGCTAGTACTGTAGTTTTTTCTTTAGTGACTACACTATAGTTTTCTACAACAACTTCCGCCCTGTATTCACTCAGGAGCTAAAAGCCTAAACAGGCAGTGTGCGATGTCTATCGAGAGACAGAATACTCAGTTGTTACACGGAGTAAGGCAATGGACTATATGATTTACCTATTGAGAGACAGAATACTACAAGTAGTGTGTTATGATATACTATATTTTCAAACATTTTTTAACCTAGCGCATTCGCGCACTACTTTACATCCTTCAGACTTCGAAGTCACGTGATGTGCACGTGACCGTGGGAAACTACACGTGACCTATGGTCTAGACAAACACGATGCATACACGCCTTATTAATTTCCGTTTCTTTCTTCTCATCATCATTCTTCTTCTCTCACGAACACTTCTTTCATCTATCTATAACCAGTAGTCTTTCCCATGGACCCTATGGTCCGTGCACCATCTTGTAACATATATAAAGTAGCAGTACTCGACTGGACTCCCCAGTCTAATCCATTTGTTCACTGCGACCTACGTCCTTGCGGCTGAATTAAGGAAGACACCTCATCTCTTATCCTCATCTCTGCTTTCTCTTTATCTTGGGTTTAGGTGTAGCCCCATCGAGTCTCTGCCAGTGATTATTCGAGCGCGTCTCATAACACTTGGATTAGACTTATACACTGCCCGGACTCTAGGGCTAAAGAGAACCCACTGGTGTTTTCCAGTTTTCATATTCTTTACGTTCACCACTTTAGAACGTGGGGCAGTACCCCGAGCTTTTGTCGTGTTAGTAGAAACTTCTTAGTCCCTCCCTTGAGGTGATACCTGCGCAAGGGTCGTGCCTTGTTTGCAAAGAGCGATATGGGAACCACTGTCGTCGTACAGCCCATAGCCGAGCTTATATTGTCTCGTTAGTCCCTCAAGTGATTGGGGAGGTAGAGCATCAGTTCCTAGTTTTTTACCTAGTATATGTGTCAGTTTGTTCCTGGGCTTTGCAGACCCCAGAGAACTTGTTACGAGAGTTTACAGAGAAGAAGATACTATCTCCAGTTGAAGGTTTATTTCTTTAGATCCTCTACTTGCTGCATCCCTCGAGCTTGGTTGAAAGATACCTCGCAGTAAGGATTAAGCTGGCTCGTGTTCGCACAAACCGAATAGTGCAACAATCCTGACCGGTTGAATCCCTTCCTGCTCCAGTAGCTCCACCACCTCCTCCTTCCCCACCAAAGAAGCACATCCCTTATACCAAACGATACTCCAATGCCCAACTCGCACTCTTCCGTTACATACAGCTTCAATGTAATCGGCGTCGCAACAACTACTTCTCCGACACGTTTTTTCTCCAACACCGTCATCCCCCCATCTCCCACTAAACAATGACGTCCGTCGATATCGATAACCTCGTCAACCAACTTGACGTGCTCGCCTTGAGCAAGGAGCGCTCAAACATTTCTAAAAAAATTGTCAACCCTGGGAACTGGGATGGTGATCGCTCCAAGTTTCGTCCCTGGTGGATCAAGCTTCGACTCTGGGTCGATGCACAGGATTGGAAGGACAACCGCGTTCACACGGTTGCAGTCCTGTCTCAATTTGAGAAGAAGGCTGAAGGCTTCGCCCAGATCACACTAGAATGATACTTGGCAGAAGAAGAGGAAGAAATTCCTATTGCGGCAGGGTCCACGTTGACCACACCAAAAGGCATTGTAGCATGGCCCAAATGGGCAGATCTCCAGATCGAGATCAAAGAATACTTCCAAATCGAGGTTCTCGCCCATGAGAGTCTCAAAAAGCTACAAGCCTTACGGCAAGGGTCTAGACCCATAGATCTGTTCATTCAGGAGTTCATCGTCCTGACTAAGGAATCCGAGATTGGATGGGACTTCGCTATTGAACTCCTAAAGAAAGCTGTCGACTACTGCATCTACTACCAAGCAAAGATGACAGCCAAGGAGTCTGACAGTTTCTCCGAACTCTGTAAGAACTACCGAACCATCGGTAGAAATTTCGAACAGATCGCAATAGAACGTGGTCCTCCTGCTTGCCCCACCCCCTTCTCTTCGTACCGTCCTCAGTTCGCTCCCCGTCCCCCGCGGCCTTATGGCCAACAATATTATCCCCGCCGCCACGACCTCCCCCAGGTAACCATTCCCGTTTCACTCCCACCGGTACGCAGCCGGGTAGAGGAGCCCCGATGGAGATAGCTGCCCAACAGGCTCTCCCATCTCGGCCCAATACCCGTACTTGTTATGGTTGCAACAAGGTTGGCCATATTTGGCCAGATTGCTCTCAAAACCCCAACAAGAGAGCCCCGTGACTGCCGCAGGTATGGCAGCAGTATTTTTGGGATTACGAAACAGGTGCATATGTGCCTGCTGCACCTTACCAGCTGCCCGTGCAGCACGCCCAGCACCAATATGGTCGTCCCCTTCCCCTGCCTCCAACCACCGCTCCCGTCCCGTCCGCTCCTCCAGTTGTTGCTCAACAAGCAGCAACACTGTCCTTTTATTCGGCAGAAGCCGAAGCCTTTTACCGAGATAAATTCGAGGTAGAAGCCAGGCAAAAGGCGGCTTCTTCTTTAAATTAAATAAGTCTGTGAATGATGAGGGTGTTCATGGACTAGACAATTACGTTTCTCCTTCCATTTCTCTTTCTTCATGTAATATCTCTACCAATCTCGTGGACTGTGATGAGTCCGATTTTCCTGTATGTACTCTGGACGATCTTCTTGGCAATATTATTCCACATTCCGAAAGAGCGACTCAACAAAGCGTGAGCGTGGCGCCGGAATTAAAACAAAGTGTGCTTAATTCTCTTGTTCGCCAAGTAAGAAATTCTCCTATCTATAAATCCCTCAATTCTCCCATGTCTATTTCTATTCACGCAAGCACGTTGTCATTTGGTGGTGAAATGTCACTTGAGACACGTGTACTGAATTATGAAGATGGAAGTTGGCGATCTCGATCGTTTAAGTCCCTTCTAGATTCAGGCGCATCTCACACATTTATTGACAAGGACTATGTTCTCTCACACGGTATTCCTACTTATAGAATTGCTAACCCTATTTCGGTGAAAAACGCTGATGGCTCTAACGGAGCAATAGGCCAAGTAACCCACGCTGTCACTTTAATTATTGGGATTGCCGGTCACTATGGGGTCCTAGAAGCCTACGTCTCTAAACTAGGAACCCACCGCCTCATTGTCGGCTATGATTGGTTGGCTCGGCATAATCCCACTATAGATTGGGTCACTAAAACTATTTCTTTTCCCCGCTGCACACCCTATTGTCGTATTATGGGTGATGGACCTTTCAACGAACCTATCAAACTTATCTATAATCGTAGTATAGAAGAAGGACTCAAGGAGAAAGTGCCCGAAACATACCACGACTTCCTTGATGTATTTTCCGAGAACGAATCCGAAAGAATGCCGGAACGAAAACCCTGGGATCACGCGATAGATCTGAAATCAGACTTCGCTCCCAAAAAGGGTAGAGTAATTCCCTTATTGGATGCGGAAATGGACGAAGTACACACGTTCATCGGAAAAGAACTCAAGAAGGGTTATATTAGACCCTCGAAGTCTCCTCAAACGGCACCAGTATTCTTTATACCCAAAAAAGATGGAAAAAAGAGACTTGTCATGGACTACCGTTATTTAAATGAAGGCACTATAAAGAACGCCTATCCTCTTCCCCTTATTTCCACGTTGATTGATCGCCTTAAGGGCGCAGATATGTTTATAGCCCTTGATCTTCGATGGGGTTACAACAACGTGAGAATTAAGGAAGGAGACGAGTGGAAGGGAGCCTTCGTTACTCCCATAGGCGCATATGAACCAACCGTTATGTATTTCGGGATGACTAACTCACCTCCTACTTTCCAGCAAATGATGAACGATATATTTAATGACATGTATGCTGTACTCGTTATATATATCAACAATTGTATGATATTTACCAAAGGCAAGACTAAGGAAGAGCACGAAGAAATAGTAAAGGAGGTGCTTTCCCGTCTTCGCCAAAACGATCTCTACGTAAAACCAGAAAAATGTAGTTTCTCGAAGGACAAAGTGGACTTTCTCGGTATGGTAGTATCTAAAGAGGGAGTAGAAATGCAGGAAAAGAAGGTGTCAGGGGTATTGGACTGGCCGGTTCCCACACGCCTCAAGCAACTGCAAGGCTTCCTCGGACTTTGTAATTATTATCGACGATTCATAGAAGGCTTCGCGGACATCGCACGCCCATTGAACGATCTAACCAAGAAGGACGTTCTATTCAAATGGAAACCGAAGCACCAAGTCGCATTCGATTCCTTGAAAGCCAAATTCAAAGAATCACCCTTGTTGGCATATCCCGATTGTGACAAAGAAATGCGTCTTGAAACGGATGCCTCGGATATTGCCACAGGGGCTGTGCTTTCGGTTAAGTGCGATGACGGTCTCTGGAGACCCTGCGCCTTCATTTCCCACTCCTTCGACAGCGCTGAGCGCAATTATCCTATTTATGACAAAGAACTCCTCGTGGTCATTAGGGCGCTAGAAGAATGGCGACACTACCTAATCGGTAGGGAAGGTTTCGAGATCTGGACAGATCACAAGAATCTCGAATATTGGAAGAAACCCCAAACCTTATCCGGTCGTCAAGCCCGATGGCACGCGCTCCTTCAAGAGTTCAATTACGTTTTTATTTATAAACCTGGTACATCGAATGGCCGTGCAGATGCCTTATCTCGCTGACCGGACCATGGTGATGCTGTCACAGATCACAATCAGAACATTACTGTTTTACCCCCTTCCCTTTTTATCAATAACGTCGAACTTTCATCTTCTTTCTACGAAAAAATCATAAAAGAATCAGAAAAAATACGAGAAGAATCCTTTAACGAATATACTTACGATTACAATAACAATATTTTCAAAAACAACAAAAACAAAGTCTTTGTTCCCGAACCTTTACGTACAGAACTTCTCATTATTTGTCACGATTCTCCTATTGGAGGACACTCTGGACAAGCTCGTACTTCTCACCTTCTTACTCGTCATTTCTCGTGGCCTGGTGTCACAAAAGACATTAAAAAATATGTAGATAGCTGCCAAGTGTGCGCCCAAACAAAGGGAAAGTCAAAGGCACCGGCAGGAAAACTACTTCCCCTTCCAGCTTCGAAACGACCATGGGAAGACTTATCTGTCGATTTCATTATGGGTTTACCCGCTTCCCACGGTTATACCGCCATTTGCGTCATCGTTGATCGATTTTCTAAAGAAGTTGTTTTTATTCCCACTTACGATACTGTTTCTTCCAAGGACTTAGCTATTATCTTCAGAGACAATATTTGGTGTATCCACGGACTTCCTTCCACAATCATTTCCGATCGAGGTCCCCAGTTTGTTTCGGACTTTACTTCCGAATTATGTAATCTTCTCTCTATTTCCCAGAAAATCTCCACCGCCTACCACCCCCAAACCGATGGACAAACAGAGCGTATCAATAGAGAACTCGAACAATATCTCCGCTCTTACGTAGCTAAGCGACAGACCGAATGGGCCGAATGGCTCAAAGTCGCTCAATTCCATCACAACAACTCTCTTACCACCGCCACCGGCACTATCCCCTTCAACATCACACGTAACTACGCCCCTCGCATGGGCTTTGAAGGAAAAGCTAAAGGCATGGAAAAAGAATTTGGCATGGAGATGGGAAAAAGCCATAAAGAAGTAGAAGATGCATTGGAGGAAGCACGAGAAAGAATGAAGAAGCAATCGGAGTCTAAACGCTCCGAAGCTCCAGATTACGAGAAAGGACAACAGGTTTGGCTTTCAGCCGAACATTTGAAGCTTCCTTACATGGCAAAGAAACTCACCCAAAAATGGATTGGTCCTTATGAAATCCTCGAGGTTCTTCCTAACGCCGTAAAACTCAAATTGCCAAACTCTATTCGCATTCATCCCACCGTCAACATCTCTCGCGTTAAACCATATCGGGCAACCCTACCGGGTCAACCAGTCTCACGCCCTGACGCAATCGAAGTTGACGAAGAAGGAGTAGAGCAATTTGAAATTGACTACATCACGGCATCCCGTCTCAAAGGCCGCCAGCTTCAATATCTCGTACATTGGAAAGGTTACGACGAATCCGATAGGACATGGGAATCAGGTGACATAATTAGCACCGCCCCTCAGGCAGTTGCCGATTTCCATAAAAGGAACCCCTCAGCTCCTCAGAAACTTCACGGCCTTACCATCGGAGATTTTTCCTCACTCTTCACTCGCTATGAAAACTTCACCGAAACTAATTATCATGGGACTTGCCTGGAATTCGAGTCTTAAAGAGGGAGTAGTGTTATGATATACAATATTTTCAAACTTTTTAACTTAAGCGCATTCGCGCACTACTTTACATCCTTCAGACTTCGAAGTCACGTGATGTGCACGTGACCGTGGGAAACTACACGTGACCTATGGTCTAGACAAACACGTTGCACACACGCCTTATTAATTTCCG
>JBBPQN010000657.1:0-13428 GCA_038092575.1 Boletus subluridellus
GATGTACCTGCCAAGGCGGCACCGAGAGCTGTGGTTCCCACAAGGGCAGAACAAAAGACGACGAAAGGCAAGGTACCCTCTTCGGAAACGAAAGAACAGGTCTCCGCGACGACGACGCTGCCGAAAACTGAGTCTAGAGACAGACTGAAGCCTTCAGGCAAACTAGACTGGAGTAGGGCAAAGACCAAAGAAAAAGAGCCAGTCGCGGCGAAGACGAGAGAAGAAAAGAAACCCAAGCTAGAGCCCGATTCGACTGTCACTACCAAGGATTCCTCGGCGAGCAAAAAGCCGGGACTAGGTTCGACGAAGCCATCGGTTGCTAAATCCGAACCTAGCGGCGTCGCAAGTGAAGATACCCAGAAGGTACCCCTTGCACTCTCTTCTATGAAAGACCCAACTGAGCTATATTCAGCGAGGGATAAAGAGAAAACCCCACGTAGACACAGATCTAGAATCCGAGTCGGAGCCGTCCTCAGCGAAAGCCAAACCAAGTACCGCCACCGGATCATCTGTCAAGAAACGGGTGGTATATTCAGATGAGGACGACGATGGCGAAGTTCGTATGCTAGGCCGGCGACGCCCAAAAAGAAGGAGTACCATGACATCGGATTCCGAGATAAGCCTGCGAGCCATGATGGATATTGACGACGGTGTGTGCTTTCCACTTGACACCATCGAGCCGTAGTTGATCAAGTACGCAGAACAAGTCGATCGCGTGTCTAAAGTTAACAAGGCCTATCCTCAGCGTGAGGAGTCAGAAGAGTCAGAAGAAGAGGCGAACGAACCTGAGAAAGAAGCGACAGCGCCACCTGCAACCAGTGAGGACGAGGAATCTGATCACGCACCGGTGGTACTGAAGAAGAGGAAACCGCGCAAGGTCGTTCCCGTTGGCCGTAACGGACTGAAGAAACGGCGCGTCACCAAAAGTCGGACGACAACGGATGCTAAGGGGTATATGCGTACGTCGTCCCGCGAAGCCTCACGAAGCTATTTCTTGACACTATATTGTAGAGACGGAAGATTACTCGTCGTACGAGTCTGTTGAGGAAGAGGAAGAAGCGAAGACAAAGCCCAAGGGCAAGGGAAGAGAAACGAAGAAAGTCTCGGAGCCCAAGGTCGAGGAAGTGAAACCAAAGGTGGTGGTTAAGGAGGAGAGTACTGGGAAGCTCAAAGCAAAATCCGCTCCAAAGCCCAGAGGAGGGGCTCCCAAGCGCGGGGGGCTGTTGAACTTCTTTGGTCCGGAGAGAGGAAAGAAATGAAGCACGATGTAGAACTCGTTCATTTTGACGTTTGGTGATGCCCAGTTACTGGGTTTTCCGCCCAGCTGCAATGATTTAGCCCTATGCCTCAGGTATCGGTTCAGTGGTCTAATGGTTATGATTTCTGTCTCACACACAGAAGGTTCCCAGTTCGATCCTGGGCTGAACCACACTTTTTGGTGATTTTCATTCGTGTTTCAACGCACCATTTACACTCACCTTGGGTCTTGGTCGATGTGGTTTTCGCGCCGGTCGCGAATCCAGGTAATACTGAATGCGCCAACGGAGGTGGCCAAGTGATCCCTGGTATGGTCACTCAAATTGTGCAAGCTCTTGCGGCGCTGCGCGTTTCTTTCACGTCCACAAGTGTCGTCGACCGGACTTGTTGAAAACTCAAAGCACGTTACACTCGACTGAGTATATGCACCCAAGGAATCGAATCGAGCATCTCATCCCATTCAAGGTTTATTCTCAACAGCCTGAAGTCCAAAACCGGTCCTCGAAAGAAACATTCTAGTTCCAACAAGCGCGCTGTATTCGGGCATACAGGAAAGTGTGGGCCAAACAGATCTAATTCTACCGCCCTGCGAGATTTGCGGCTTGCTCAATGTCAAGCATAGCATTGCATATCGTTGACGCTTGCACATCGAGCCCGATCGTACACATCGCTCGATGTACATGCGCCCAGTCCAGAGTAACAGGAAAGTTTTCAGCCATTCAAATGTGCGCGTTCCATCGAGAGGCAAGATACGCCTGAGAGACTGTGGTTGATGGCTCGTCTTTTGCAGGCGTTTGAGTTGGTACAGGGACCCGCCACGGTGCGTTGTTATAAATCCAAATGCGTGCAAGATAGCCATTTCCAAGGATCACTGTACGCAGCGACCGCGAGATCGAGGAGCGATCCGAGTGGTAAGGATGTGACTATGGATGTCGGTACTTCAGGAGTGAGATTCCCGATCACTGGACGACTGGGCGTACCTCAGGGATCGCAGGAGTAGGGTAATCACACTTCGTCGGCGAGACCAGGATACTGCCAACATAAATTGCCAAAATCCATCCTAATTAACCAACAAGAGAGAATCGCCTTACCGATCAGGGGCTATACACACCCAGAAGAACCGTGCACAGTCCGTTGTTTCACGACCTCGACCTCCGTGATTGTTTCAAGGTCCATAAGCTGCGCCGTTGCAGATCCTGGAAGCACATTCGGCTTCTGCTCCCACTGGCCCGTAATTCGATACCTCCGAGCACCATGGGTGCACCGGTTTCTCATATCCTTGTTGGATCGCAGGACGCTACAGCCTCAGCGGTCTCATCCGTCCGCGCGTAGATAGTGCCATGATATCAAGTACGTACGTTTGCGCCATCAAAGAACACCCACATGAAACCAGGTAGCTCCGATTTTGCCCATTCGGTGGGGGTCTGTCCACGAAGCCGAAGTCCCACGACTCGATGAGCTTCGAAGCATGACATAACGCGGTACATTACGGATGTCTGTCTCGGGACGCACGAACGCTGGCTCGGTGTTGTCTATCGTAGAACCGTCCGTCTGCATACGACTGGCCAGAAGGATGTATTGGTGCAACGACACAGATCGTCATGCGAAGTGAGCTCGTGTAGAACTGCAAGGGCTTTGAGCGTGCTTGTGGCGACTGGCCCACAAGAGCGTATGTGTCGCAAAGAGCTCGCGATTTTTGGGGTACATACAACCGATACCTTGGCGTGCTGAAGTACGAGCCACGGATATTCCTATTCGACGAAATGAGCGACAAAACAGATGATTGGACGTAAAATAAAAAACATGGCGACCATGAGGGTTGATTACTAAATCCGACTCCGCACCCATGTGGCTGTGAGTCTTTCCAAGCCAGGTTGCGGGACCGCCAGTACCACCCACTCATCATTTCGCTATTGTCTGTATCTTTACTTTTCATCTTTTCGTGCATTATGGGTGAGTTCACGTTTATCATGCGTTTTGAAACAGTTTCTTATGTTCATTTTTCTGCAAGGTATTCCAAAGGTGCGTAATGAATGGTCCAGAATGGTTGAGACGGGGCAATAATCTTTTTATGTCCTCTAGTTCTTCCGCTATATATCGTGAGTTGTCATTGTTCTTTGCGAAACGCGAATTGTATGATCTGAAGGGAGTGCACAGTGAGCGGTACCCATTAACATCTCAGCTCATTCAGGAGAACAAGATTCCAGAATTCGGTGATGGAGTTTGAGACATTCTAGAGTTGCATGTCTTGCTAACTTGTTGCTCAGATAACTTGTACCTCGACTTCAATGGGATCATACACAACTGTACGATTTCCTGCACTCAGTCAACAGTCTACCATCTTAATGTCCGTCCATAGGTTCGCATCCCAATGACGAGGATGCGCATTTTCGACTGTCCGAGGAACAGATATTCACATCCATATTCGCATACGTGGACCTTTTGTTTGGAAAGATCAAACCGAAGAAACTCTTTTTCATGGCTGTGGATGGTGTTGCCCCGCGGGCCAAGATGAACCAACAACGTAGTCGTCGTTTCCGCACGGCGAAAGAAGCAAAAGAAGTTCGTGAGAAAGCAGAGGCAAAGGGAGAGGAGCTCCCCGCTGAGAAAGCATTTGACAGTAACTGTATCACACCAGGTGCGTGATCTGTGTTGCTATGCCTCAATTAAACCTCACAATGTTCCTCAGGAACCCTCTTCATGATGAAGCTGTCGGAGCAACTGAGGTACTTCGTGAATAAGAAGATAACTGAAGATGCGAATTGGAGGGATATCCAAGTTGTGCTGTCAGGTCACGAGGTCCCTGGGGAAGGGGAACACAAGATTATGGAGTATATCCGGCTATCGCGCGCACAACCGGACTACAATCCAAACGTCCGACATTGTTTGTATGGTCTTGACGCTGACCTGATCATGCTGGGTTTACTTAGTCACGACCCACACTTTTGCCTCCTCCGCGAAGAAGTCAAGTTTGGGCCGTCTGCTAAGAAAAAGGGTGGAAAGTATGACGTCCTTCAATTTTTGTGAATCTCTTCTCACGACATGCACAGTTTAGAGTCACAGAACTTCTACCTTCTACATCTTTGCTTGATGCGCGAATACCTGAACCTAGAGTTCCGCGATATCGAACCCGTTCTGCCGTTCGACTATAGTCTAGAGCGTGTTATAGACGACTTCATACTTCTCGCCGTATTCGTCGGGAATGATTTCTTACCCAACCTTCCCGATTTACATATCCACGAGAATGGCCTGGAGAGACTATTTGAGGTGTACAAGAAGGTTCTACCTTCACTCGGTGGGCTTTTTTCCTGCTTTCCATATCATCTTTGCTCATGTCATATTTCTCAGATGGGTATATCAATGAGAGCGGTACGATCAACATGAAACGTCTTCAGGTGGTGCTTGATGAGATGAGGATCTGGGAACGTGAGATTTTCGAGAAAGAATACGCCGACGCCAGCTGGTTCAAGGGGAAGCAGAGAAAACATGGACACGAGGTAGAGATGGCGCGCAGACGCACTGGCCCTGGTTCGTTGCTTTCCATGCCTGCTTCACTCGTGACACTATTGATAGTGGTTTTTTGTATCAGTCTTAACACGAGCGCAGCGAGAAATGTTTGACAGGGTGAAGAGGTTTGTGACGGATAACCTAGGGAAACGGCCAAGCGTCAATACGTCGCTCACCATGCCGAACACCTTTCCTTCCCGAGATCGCAATTTTATTTCCACTCTCAGCACCGACTTGCATCTGTGCGTTACTTGGGATGAATATGATGAGGAGGACCAGAATCTTGTCACGTGGCGCCTCCCAGGTTCGATGGAAGAACCCATACCTGAGCCTGGATCTGAACCCAATGGAGGTGGGGACGATGAACAATGGGAAGATGTTTCAGATGAGGATGAAGAGAGTCGGTTAGCCGTCAATCGTGTGTTGAAGAAGTATGAGACGGCCCCTGTCAAGGACGATGACGAAGGTGGGGGATTTGATGCGCGACACGAGAAATCCGTCAAGGACAAGATGGACGAGTGGAAGCGCGGTTATTACAAGGTGGGTTGAAAGGATGCGCTCGCTGGTCGTTTGAACTCACCACCGTTCCGCGAATAGGAGAAGCTGAACATATCGTACGACAATCCAGAGCAAATGAGAACCTTGGTATTCAGGTATGCTGAAGGCTTGCAGTGGGTAATGCACTATTACTACAGCGGCGTTGCTTCTTGGAGCTGGTTCTACAACTACCATTATGCGCCTCGTATTTCAGGTATACCCCTTATTGACTTCCGCCAGTACGACAACTCATTTGTTCCGAAAGACCTGCTAGGTTTGGAAGACATGGCGTTTGAGTTCGATCTTGGGAAACCCTTCCGTCCATTCGAGCAGCTAATGGGTGTCTTGCCCTCGGCAAGCAAGGACCTCATACCGCTTGCATATCAGGTAATGTGCATCTCACCCGCAGTGGTAACTGTTCTCACAACAGTATCTTAGGATTTAATGTCTGATCCAAACTCTCCCATCCTGGGCTTTTATCCCTTGGAGTTTGAGCAAGATCTGAACGGGAAGAAGCAAGAGTGGGAAGCGATCGTCAAAATCCCCTTTATCGATGAAAATAGGCTGCTTAGAGCCATGGCATGTGCGTGCTTTTTTCTTTTCACCTAGCACATTCGCTTCAATTCCCCGCCCTTTCCAGCTCGCGAACACCGCCTAACGGCCGGGGAGAAACGACGCAACACCTTTGGAACCAGCACCAGATTCTCTTTCAGTCCTGGAGAGCCGAGTGTATACCCGTCCTCTCTACCAAACTTCTTCCCCCCCATATATCGCTGCACCTGTGTGATGGAGCCTTTCGACCTCCCTACCCTGGATGGCCTTCATCTCGTTCCCGGTTTATGCGACGGTGTTTTTCTCGGTGCAGAATCACTTGCTGGATTCCCATCTCTTGACACACTACCATACACGGCTTTGTTAGGGTTCAATGGCGTGAACGTTCATGGATCGGAGAGCCGTAACAAGTCGATGATAGTGCATATCCAGAACCCGCACGAGAACCGCAAGTCGGAGGAAATCGCCAAGGAGATGTTGGGCAAACGTACCTTTGTCGGTTGGCCTTTCCTGCAGGAAGGACGCGTTGTCGCTGTTTCGGATTCGTTGTTCAAATACGAGGAGGTAGTGATCATACCTGGGAGCGCGCCGAAGATCGTCGCCAACCCACATGCGCCCCAAGGTCTTAGCCACTGGAAGATGAAGGCGGAGCGGATTGAGCAGATGTATTCGAAGAAGTGTGGAGTTATCACTGGCGATGTGGACGTGCTCGTTCATGTACAACCCTTGAAAGGTAAGCATTCTGTCTAATGAGACCACAACACTCATTGGCGCAACAGGCATGAAACGCCTAGAGACAGGAGCCTTTGTCAAGGACTATGAAGGACACGACAAGGAAATCGAGCAGGCGGTCCAAATGGCAATCTCGCAAGTGGCCTCCGAAGATCCGCGTTTCCTCGAGAGGGAACCACCACCTTTGTCCGAGGAGTTTCCAGACGGCTGCAAGATTTTCTTCCTCGGAGAACACGCGTACGGTGTCGCGGCCCAAGTGGCAAGCGCTACCAATGAGTCTCTATCTGTCATTCTTGCTGTACGCGACAATGCATCATTGTTCAATTCTTTTGACTTAACGGGTTGGAAATAGTTCTTCCCCTCGGATAAAACGGAGAACGACAAGTTCAAAACGATTGTGCAGAATCGTGTTTCTCAGCAGTACTATCCCTCATTTAAAGCTGCCAACATGCTCCGCATTTCCGGCCGAGCGCTGTCCAAGATTACGTCAAGCTTCATGGTGTTAACATCCGACAATTCGAAAAACAATCTGGGCCTCAGTCTCAAGTTTGAGGCGAAGAGCTTGAAGGTGATTGACTATTCTCGGAAGGAGGGACGATATTGGGAGTTCAGTGAAAGAACAATTGATTTGATACGGGAGTACAAGGTGATACCTCCCACGTTAGGATTCAATTTATTTTACTTACATCGTACGTTCTTAGGAAAAGTTCCCTGAAGTATTCCGAGTACTTGATCAAAACGGAGATGGTAAATATCCTTTTTTAACTTCCCTCTCGTTACTAAGTTGTTCTTCAGACATGACTCGCGCATCTGACATTTTCACCGAAAACGCGGACGCTTGCGTCAAGGAGGTCAAAGTCTGGCTTAAATCAAAAGGCGTCCGCGAATTTGAGCCTGTTTCTCTCTTCTCCGATCAACTCACGAAAGAAACCGTGAGAGAGGTTGAAGCGTACGCAGACGACATCAACAAGATCAGGTCGACGACAGCAATCAAAAAAGCGATGGTCAAGAATATCCCACGACACGCTGTCCTCAAACCTGCACATGCAGTCTATAGGCTACAGAATCAACATTTTGCACTCGGTGATCGCGTGACGATGGTGCAGGATTCCGGAGGTGTACCGTTGTCCGTGAAAGGCGTCGTCATCGGACTCAACTCGAAATCAATGGACGTTGTCTGGGATGTCCCTTTCATGGCGGGAGTCACTCTCGGCGACAGGTACTGCCAAATTTTGTCCGCGAGCCTGCCCCTTAGTGAATACTTTTCTAGGTGTTCTCAGTACCGCGGATCGACGGTGCAGTTCAACTCGTGTTTGAACTTGAGTAATCCACAGTTCATAGCTTCAACGCACCCGACATCGGCACCCCCACCACGACCAAACGTGCCCTTCAAACCTCGTGCTGGGCCATACCCTGCTATCCGGCCGGCTCCTGGCCAGCCAGCCGCAGCCGGGTTCCGACCGGCTCCCCAAAGGTACGTACACATCGATTCCACATCTGCGATGTAGATTGCGATGCTCACTACGGACATAGGCAAGCATCCACACCTGTCGCCATCATGGCAAACCCCAACCGAGGACGCGGCCCTGGTTTCGCGAACGGACCTCAATCGAAGGGGTCATACGCAACAGTAGGAGGTACATCGGCACCCACAGGGTCGTCAGCAGCACCGGTATCGAATTACACGTCTGGTGGATATGGAAACCGAGACTCCATCCACGGACGAGAAAGAGGACCACCAAATGGTCACGGCGTAACAGGAGTCCTGAGCCAATACTCTCCTGACCATAATCAACGTGATGCATCGGGTTCGGGCACTCACAACCAAGATGATGACGCTGATGAGGCTACTTACCGCCCCCACAATCCGTCTGTACGTGGTCGTGGAGCATATGGTCGAGGAGGGTTCCCTCATCCGCCAAGGGGAGGCTTCAATAATACGCGAGGGAGGGGGTTCATTCCAGGATTTGATCGGGGAGGACGCGGACGCGGAGGGTTTAGGGGACGTGGGAGGGGAGGTCCTCATGTTACTGTACCACCGTTGCCGTCGCCGTAGTGTTGTAATACAGTTCATGGGTTGGTTTGAGTATGTATGAGGATATCTGTCGTCTGTAGCTATATTTGTCACGTACTACTGTTTAGCAGGTATTGTGTGCATCTATGTAGTTTTGGGCTTGTGTATACCCATCTCACTGCATTATGACTCGTCTGCAAATTGGACCAAGCACTCTTAGGTGCCACGAGCCAGTTACTATGCGTGCTGAATATTGATGCCCAGTGAAAGGTGTTATGATGCTACCCGTGACTGAACCGCAATGAATGCGACAAAATCAGTGCGGTCCACAAGTATCACACTCCCCATGCTTGTAAGTGATACACCAACAGGTGCTTGCGCAGTGTTTGCTCAATCAAATAAACGCCTTGTAGTTCCTAGGCTATCTCAAAATTCACACCCGTAATCCCGGCCCGAGAACCGGATCCGCACTGGTAGTGTTTTTTAGTTTTGCACATTCGCACCATATAGATGATAATGGTTTCCATGGTCACCGACAACGGCTGTCAGAACGGCAGTGTATCACAATGATGCGGGCGCTTGTGAGTAGTAACTTATCACGGTTACTTTCCTTCTAGTACGGGTCTTGGGCTTGCAAGCTTGAGGATCCACTCCATGGCTGCCACTCTTCCCATTCCGGTGTATACAAATCTCGAACAAGTATACCAGAACCTTGGTACCTCGCTGAAACACGCGTAAGTTTCCGGTTGCTCCTCCGCATTCAAGTGTCGAGTTTTGACAAACCCTCAGCGAACGCTGGGATAACCTTGCTCGCGAGTTCAAGACCAAGTTCGGAAGGACACCAGCTTATATTGCGCGTGCGCCAGGACGTATCAAGTGAGTGGCGGCTCTGACCCCTCCGGCGCTTCTGCCAGTGATTTACTACCACGTCCATCTCCCTAGCCTTATAGGTGGGTTTCTGTTCACTGATCTATACCATCCCGCCGATTTCGATTGTATGGCTTGCAAGGTGAACACATCGACTATTCCCTGTTTGGCGTCTTTCCCACTGCAATCGAACACGATATCTTGATTGCATGTGCGCCGAGGACACCTGCTGATGTGGACGATCACACTCCCGGGCATGTCGTCGCCGAGAATCTGAAACGCACGTACGCACGTCAAGTCTTTGCACCAACCCGTAAACCCTCGGTGGGGCCTTTGCACAAGGAAGCAGACGTCCCAGCTGACGCCGTCCACATCGACTCGTGGCATCTCGATATCCACACGACCCCGCTAGGATGGGAGGGATACGTGAAAGCTGGCTACTACGTGCGTCGCATTGCCCATCCCATTCGTGCTCCGGTCCACGTGCTGAAGACGACATGGACTATTTCAGGGAGTTTTGAACCATTACTTTAACCCAGAGTTGAACGGTCCCGGGTCGTCGCCTGTCCCTGTGGATTTACTTGTGACGGGAACTGTTCCAGCTGGCTCAGGGCTGTCGTCGAGTGCGGCGATGGTCGTCTCGTCCACGCTGGCATTTTTGGCAGTCAACGGGATCCTCGAAGATCCGAGCATCGCGCCGACCAAAGGTACTCTTGTAGAGATGGCCGTCGAGAACGAGAAACGTGTCGGTGCGTGTGCCTCATTCTTCCCCGTCGATCCCGTACTCATCTCCGACAACGCAATGAAGGCGTCAACAGCGGAGGGTCCGTAATATGCTCTTCTACTCCCTTTCGCTCCCATTCTATGCTAATCTTGTTCCTCGTCTCAGAATGGATCAAGCAGCGTCCGTCATCTCCCTTGCAGGTTCTGCGCTCTACATTTCCTTCTTTCCTAAACTTAGCGCCGAAACGATTCCTCTCCCTGGCCCTCGACCAGACCATCCTTCTTTTCCGTCCGCGATGTTGGTCTGCGCGAACTCGCTCGTCGTATCGGATAAGGCAGTGCATGCCAAATACCAGTACAACCTACGCGTCGTCGAATCACTCGGTGCCGCACGCGTGCTTGCGGTTCGTCTTGGCATCAAGGTGGGACCGAGAGAGCGAATCACACTGAGAGAGGTTATGGCAAGATTCACGGGCGAGCCAGAGGACCAGATGGAGGAGAATGTGGACAAGGTGAGAGAGGGATTAGAGAGGATGGTGCAGGCAGTCGAATGTTTGAGGCCAGAAGGCGCAGGAGATGGAGATCAGCTCGGAGTGACGCTGGAGACGATGATAGAGTGGTCAGGCATGGGCGAGGCTCTGTTCAAGGACGTATACCTTTCGTGGGTTGAAGGTCCGCAGATCTCTTCGACTTTGGATGCGATGGGAGCACTGACCGCCCACAGTCGAGACCACATACTTCCAATTGTACAAGCGGGCCAAGCACTGCTATTCCGAAGCGCTGCGTGTACTCCAATTCCGCAATGTCTGTCTGACTGCGGAGAGATCGCCTACGGCTTATCAAGGCACTTCCGTGTTCGAGGCACTCGGAAAGCTGATGAACGAATCTCAAGAGAGCTGTTCGAAGCTGTATGAATGCACCTGCCCGGAAATCGACGAGCTCACCCAGCTCGCCCTCGCAGCTGGGGCCTACGGGAGCCGTGTCACAGGTCTGATTACGTTCTCTTATCAACACCCACACAAACTTCCCTGATACGCTTCCATTAATGACAGGAGCGGGATGGGGAGGGTGTACCGTGTCATTAGTTGACGAAGCACAGGTCGATGCCTTCATTGCCAAGATCAAGGCGAGCTACGGTCCGTATCGGCATCTCGAAGGAGAAGCACTGCAAGAAGTTATTTTTGCGACGAAACCGAGCAGTGGTGTGTGTGGTACGTCGATCCGTTGATCCGTTTCATTTCCCCCTGCGGATTAAGCGCTCTCTTCGCCACAGTATACAAATTTGGAGAATGAAAGGCGTCGAAGTCCTCGAGTGATACCAAGTTGTTATTTACTGTCTGATAAGTATCTGGATTGGGACATTCTGTATCCTTTAGTACTTACTGCGGAAGTGGAGGGAGTAGCCTAGGATGAAAGATAAGATAAGATAACTGCACGGTGACTAGGCCCCGCACGTCACGCGTGAGTGCGGTAGGAAGGGCGAGTATAAGTAATGGGGTTGAGTGACAAGCCCCTCGAGTTCACCCACCACTACGAATTCCTCCACTAGATATAAGCCATGTCCGACTCGTACACACCCATCTTGCTTGCCCTCCCGGGCTCGCTCACGCCGACGTTGGCAATCGAGGTAAGCCGATGAGATACTGTGGGAATGTCATTCTGTTCGAGTTGAACTTGATTGGCTTTGTACGATCGACGTAGATCCTTCCCCATGGCATCACCATCCATAGGGTCATCGTTCAGGTCAACGGAAAGGCACGTATCAGTGGATGAAACCCTGATCCACCCTGGACGACCATCATCGTTAATATACCTTCCCCTTTCTAGACACACGATATTGTAATCGGTCCGGAAGACCCCAAGGATCATAATACCGTCAAGTACACGAACACCATCATTGGGCGATACGCTAACCGCGTGCCCGTTGGGACGCACATCGTCGAAAAGAACGGCATCACATCTTCCTTTAAAGCGCTGACGAACGGTGCGTTCGGACACTCACTGAGCACTGCAAGACATCCTGTTGACTCATTTCCGTGTATCCTGTACAGAGAGTCCCCAAGTATCCCTCCACGGTGGCCCCGAGGGGTTTGACTCCGGTGTTTGGCAGAAGCTCGCCCGGTTAGACGACGCGACACTCTTTACCAAAGCGGAAATACAGTCAGTCGCGGCGAGAACGGATGCGAGCGCAGTTATCTTCTCGTTAACGTCCCCCGATGGTGACCAGGGATACAGTGGAACCCTGTATCTGGAGACGCTCGTCGTACTGTTACCACCAGTGAAGCTGGAGCCTTCGACCGCCTCGCAACACGAACTTGGGAGCATCATCATCGTCTATCGTGCGAAGCTCGTCGACCTGCCTCAGGGTCAAAAGAAAGTGACGCCAATCAACCTGACGCAGGTATGTGTGGTGGAGAGCTTGAGCTTGTGCACATATTCACTGTTCGTCAGCACTGGGGTTTTAATCTCGATGCTAGCCTGCAACAGGGTGAGGATACACTCAGGGTCTTGGACCACGATTTGACTATCAAGGTAAGTTACGCTTGATGAGTATCCTACTATTCCCTCGGGGCTAACTCGCCATTACTACCCCATCAGGCAAGCCACATCGCCGAGCTACAGCCCAACTCCTTGCCCAGTGGACAATATATCCCCGTGGCGGCGGCTGACAGAAGCAGTGGCGCACACATTCATGACAACAAGCGTATCGGTGACCTTTTCCCTGGGACCGGCTATGGTACGTCAACCACTTATTCCGCCTCTAAATCTCGGGGCCACTCACACTTTTTTATTTTATTTTTGCAAGACGATTATTATTTATTGAGCCCTCGTTCTGACCTCAAGCTCGCTTCCCCTCACCGGATTCCCCTCGCCGAGTTCTCAGATGCGCTCGATCTCGTCAGCGACATACTGACCGCCCGAAACGACCCTGTTTTAAAACTCTCTTCGGACAAGTCCGGTCTCGCCGTCGAGTTTGACTCGAACCGTAAGCATGCGCGTCCACTACTATGTTCGTGGTTCCGACAGGCTGTGTCATTTCTGTTTCTAGAGGCCGGTTTAATGTTCTACACGAACAATCATGCCGACACCAAGGGATACAGAAAGAAAATCCACGGTGGTACTGGACTTCAGGGTGACGGCTACATTCCTCAATGTAAGCTGACGTTTCGATATTGTACATCTATCACTTTCTATCACTCTCTCTTTGTTCTTCACAGCCGCTGCATTCATCGAGTTTC
>JBBPQN010000658.1:0-13428 GCA_038092575.1 Boletus subluridellus
CATAGCAACAATGGCCCCCCACGTCCCCCTAGGAACCCTCAAAGGGTCAGGACCACCTCCACCACCCCTACCCCAGACCCAGTCACGACTTACATTGCCAGCCTTGGAGGAAGGAATGTCCCTAAAGAGGATATCCTACAGGTACTCAAGTCATGCTATGAGGAACCGCAGCCAGAGGAAGAAGGAGAGACGGTGGCAACCACTAGGATAGAAGCGGCTAAGGATTTTTGAAATGGAGGGAAGTCTTGACGTCTTCTCCTCCTCTCGTTATAGCTCCTGTATTTGTATCAGATTCGCATGCCCAGTCAATCCAAATCCCCCTCTCTCTCTATATGCATGCAGGAGCAGAAATCGTCGACGTTATGGCCCTCATTGACAGCAGAGCAACTGGGTGCTTCATCAATCGAGACTTTGTCTTGAGGTACCACATTCCCACTACTCGACTCCTTAAACCATTAAAGGCTCAAAATGTGGATGGAACTACCAATAAGGAAGGGATTATCTGACACCAGGTGTCTCTAACTCTCCAAGTAGGAGAAATTGAGGAAGAGCGAAAGCTGATGGTCATCAACTGCGGATCCAAGAGCGTCATCCTCGGTCTCCCTTGGCTTAAAGACCTCAACCCCACTATCAACTGGGCCACCGGGCAGGTCACTATCCCAGATCGACTCCCTACCCCCTGACATGATTCCCCGAAAGCCATCACCCAGCGATATCTCATCCAATACCTGGATATGGACCCAGACCTTCATATCGCTCAAATGTGGAGGCAGTGACTTATTTGCTCCCTGACCATTTCAAAGACCACCATCGCCACGGAGATCCCCTCGAAAGTGGAGAAGGTAGAAAAGGAGCTCCCACAACAATACTCTGCCTTCCGAAATGTGTTCGAAAAGAAGGTCATTGATGAACTACCACCCTCCCGATCCTTTGATCACGCCATTGATCTCAAGGAGAGCTTCATCCCAAAGGTCACCAAGGCCTATCCTCTCAACCCAAAGGAACTTGATGCCTATAGAGCCTTCATAGATGAACATATTGTAGAATACTTTAGTAGTCACTAATATTAGCAATAAGCTAAATACCTGTAGAATACTTTAGTAGTCACTAAAGTAGAGGTAAACTAATGTGCTGCGATGTAATTATCACTTATGTAATCTGTAAGTACCATATATGGAATAATAATTCCAACACATATCAAATCGGGAAAGATAGTTCCATCCAAATCACTGCAGGCTTCCCCCTTCTTTTTCGTCCCAAAGAAGGATGGGTCAGTCCGCCCCTGCCAGGACTACCAATACCTCAACAAACATATCGTCAAGAACACCTACCCCCTCCCCCTCATATCCGATCTCATGGACAAACTGAAGGGGTCCTGCCTCTTTACAAAGATGGATATCCGATGGGGATACAACAATGTTCTGATTAAGCCCGAAGACCGCTGGAAGGCGGCCTTCATCACACCCTTCGGCCTCTTCGAACCAACAGTAATGTTCTTTGGGATGTGCAACTCACCCGCCACCTTCCAGGCCCTCATAAACCACATCATCGGTGACATGATGGCAGAAGGATGGCTTGTCATTTACATGGATGACCTCCTCATCCACTCCTCCTTCCCCACCGTTCATGAGGAATGAACGAAACGAGTCCTCGAATGACTCCTGGAGTACAAACTCTTCCTCAAACTTGAGAAGTGCTCCTTTGACGTCGACAAGGTGGAATACCTAGGGATGGTTGTACAAGAAGGGCAGGTAAAAATGGACCCAGTCAAGCTGAGTGCCATTGATGACTGGAAGTTCCCAACCTCTGTTAAAGTGGTCCGGTCATTCATAGGGTTCTGTAACTTCTACAGGAAGTTTATCCCAGACTTCTCGACCTTAGCCCACCCCCTCATCGAGTTGACAAAGAAGAACACCCCCTGGGAGTGGCAGGACCCAAGAAACTGCCTTCCTTGCCATCAAGGAAGCCTTCACCAAACGACCAGTCTTGCGTCTCCCTGACATCCTCTCCCCCTTCTTCGTCATGACCGACACATCCCTCACGGCCACAGGGGCAGTCCTCATGCAAAAAGACACCAATGGCGACCTCCACCCCTGCGCTTATCTCTCTCAGACCCTTTCCCCGGCTGAGAGGAACTATGACATCTATGACCACGAACTCCTTGCCGTCATCCACGCTCTCAAAGAATGGTGACACTACCTCCTGGGCACCTCCCACCCTGTCATGATCCTCACAGATCACAAGAACCTAACCTACTTCAAACAGCCCAGGAAACTGTCCCACCGTCAGGCCAGATGGTTGATGTTCCTACAGGACTTCGACCTGACCTTCCACCACCTCCCTGGTACCCAGATGGGCCCAGCGGATGCCCTTTCTCGCAAAGATGACATCATGACCACCGGTGATAACCAGGATGTCACCCTCCTTCCCCCCAGCCTCTTCATTCAATCAATCAACACAGCTCTAGCTGATAAGATCGCATTCTCCTCCCCTACCGACCCCCTCATGCTCGACGCTGTCAAAGCTCTTGCTGATGGGTCCTCCCTCTTCCCCCGAGCAGCCCAGACGGACTGGACCTATGACCACCCCCATCTCTATTACAGGAATAAGCTCTTCGTTCCTGAGCCGGCCCAATGGGACCTCACCCATTCCATTCATGAGAGCGAAACCGGGGGACATGGCGGATACTTCCGCACTGTCAATGCCCTCCAATGTGATTACTGGTGGCCTGGCCTCACCACCTTTGTGTGGCATTTCATCTCAGGATGTGCCACCTGTCAGGCCCATAAGGTTAACACCCACCCCTCCGCCCCGCCCCTGACCCCGTTACCCTCTTTGGCGACTCGCCCATTCCAATCTGTCTCCATGGATCTCATCACAGACCTTCCCCCCTCCCTGGGTTTTGACTCCGTCATGGTCGTGGTTGACCATGGCCTTACGAAGGGGGTAATTTATGCCCCTTGTCTCAAAACTATTGATGCCGCAGGCGTGGCACTTCTTTTCTTCAAAACGGTCTTCTGTCACTTCGGATTACATGACAGATGTATCTCCAATCAAGGACCTCAGTTCGCCTCTGCTTTCGCAAGAGAGCTGGCCAGACTTCTCAAATATGATCTGGCCCTCTCCACCGCATACCACCCCCAGACTGATGGTGAAATGGAGCAGGTCAACCAGGAACTGGAGACCTATCTCTGCATCTTCTGCGACGGACATCCCAAAAGATGGGCAGAACTCCTTCCCATGGCTGAGTTCTCCCATAATGCAGCCATTCATTCTGTCACCAATAAGTCTCCCTTCTCTCTCATGATGGGATATGAACCCCGTCCTTATCCTCCAATCGGCAAAACGTTCCTCCCTGCCCTGGAACAACAATTGGAAATACTTGGAGATGCCCGATCGGAGGCTATTGCTGCACACGAAATGGCACAAAGGAGCATGAAGAAGTGGATCTCCTCCAAGTTCTGCCCATGGAAAGTAGGGCACAAGGTATGGCTAGAAGGGAAGAACCTTCGCCTCCACTACCCCTCCAGGAAACTCACCCCCAGATGAGAGGGACCATTTGAAATTGCCCAGGTCATCTCCCCAGTGGCATTTCGCCTTCGCCTCCCTAAAACCTGGTGAATCCATGATGTGTTTCATGCCTCCCTCTTATCCACCTATTGGGAGACCTCAGACCACAGCCCCAACTACCCTGACCCTCCACCGGATCTAATCGGAGGAGAAGGAGAGTATGAAGTGGACAAGATCCTCTCACACCGCGGAACACGAGGACAGAGACGATACCTGACTTCCTGGAAAGGATACTCCGCAGCAGAGAACACTTGGGAACCGGAAGGAAGCTTCAAACATGCGCAACCACTTCTTCGCGCTTATAAGCTTTGCCACCCCAAGGACTTCCCCTCCCCATCCTCCATCTAAACTACCATCGCAATGGCCATCACCCAGACACCCCCCATTCACTGCAACCATCTCTCTGTCCCCCACCGCTGCATCCTGTTCACCTCCATCCTGGAGAACCCCATCACCACCCTCATCATAGAATGAAACCGGGTCTTCACCTTCAATTATGACCTCATCTCCCTCACCCACCTCTACTGGTTGTACGCCACGGTGAGATGTATCATGACCCGGTTGACACCAGATAACCAACCCCCCATCTATGCTGCCTCCCTGAATGGGGCCATCGCCAAGGCGAGGTCCCTCACTTTAGATTTACTTTGGAACCAGGGGTTTAGCGTGGTTGTCGACGTGCTCCCCCCTCTTGCCATCTCCCCCATCCTCCGTCCCCTCATTCTCTCCATGTTGGAGCTGGAGAGGGAGATCTACTTCTCCCAGGACCCTCTCAACATCCCTGCTGCCCCTGCCCCTCATCCTTCCAACCATGGAGCTACCCATGGGGGTATTAACATACCATCCCCGATAGGGCCACACCTCCTGCAGGGGCTTGCTCTGAGTCAACGGAGTCCTTTCGGACCAGCATCAAGGGGATGCCAACCCCTTCAACGCCAGCAACCTCTCTCTTCACTCCTCCCACCCTCAGAAGAGTCCGCTGTGCCCGCCTCTCACAGGAGGAACGACGATGGCTCAGACTGGGAACCACAGTCCTTGTCCCATTGGGCCCACTGGTGGGCACAAGAAATCAACAAGGAAATGTGGGTCGTTCCCACTCTCCCGTCGCGTCCCCACCCCAGGACCCCTCACCATCATCACCCCCACTCGCCCCATCTCCCCCGCCCTCTCCGCCGTCGGTCGCCAACCCTCCTCTCCACCAATGGCCCAACCCTCTCCCTGGCCTCATGTTCCTCCCCAATGCCATCTCAGGTGCTATGAGTGTCACTCCACCGACCACCTCCAGGTCAACTGCCCACAGTACATCTGCCCATACTGCCACACGGCCACCCCTGGACACATCCAGGCTCGATGCCCTTGTTGGGTCTGTTCTCTCTGCAGAGAGGTCAGACACATCACCAACAACTGTGTCTTCCATGACAATGAGTGGGTCGACTGGGACCACGACCCCACCGACTACAAGATCAATGAGGGAGACCAGTCTGGGTGGGACTGAGGAAGTGGAAGAATGGACCCAGCTGGAACTGGAGAATATAGAGGAAGAGTCGGAGTCTCTTCCATATGAAGGGGGTAATGTTGTGGATTTCTTTCCTTTTTATCCTTCTAATTACACTCTCACCCATTCAACTTCTCACACGTGAGAGGGCTTCGCCCTTATGGTGCTTACCTTGTGATATGCTACCTTTACAGATGATCTTCTTGATACGGATGAATAACCTCTTTTAGGCAGCTCTCTCGTACTGCCTTGTATTCCCCTTTACCCAGATGGTCTGTGCACACTCTTACTTAGCTGGTCTGTGCACCGTTCCAAGTAGTACAAATACTTCGCCTTTGTACCATAGTTCTGTATCTAGTTCTACACAATCTATTGCTTAGAATCTGGTCATTCCGCGAGTGATTAGTCTTAGTGATTAGTCATAGTGAGACCCCTGAGGCTTATTAGTGTCTTCGCACTACACTTGAGTGTGTGCTTCGACTCGGTTCTATGCATCAGCGTAACAGACATGGTGAAAAGCAGCGAGTTGTGTGTACATTACTACCCAAGATACTTCCCTCGCTGATGTATTTTCAGGGCAAAGTACCCCTTATCCATCATCAGCAAGGTTCTCAAGGTCATTGGTCCCTGCACCCTTGGTGCCTATGACATTGGCTGTGGGTTTGCAACGACTGTTCATACATCATCCCTTGGCCCTGCCTTTCAGCAGAGTGAGTCCCGCTTGTGCATGGACTCATTCCACGGCTATGCACACAACTACACTTGCCAGACACAGAACCACCCGCTCAGAATTCAAGGTGCTGGACTCAAAGACTTTGGTGTTAGTGAGCGCATCTTTAGCACATCAAATGCCCTCACACCTGTTATCCATTATGCAAGTCCATATTGCCACCACATGTTTCTTGACTTGTTTTTCACACACTGGGATGAGAAGAAGTATGCTAATCTCGGCATGATGCTCCTTAACAATTATCAACAGGCATTGGACATCATCCAACAAGACACAGTTGCTCTGCAGGAAGTGGTTGCAACATTCAATATCCAGGATGGTCAGCTTGACCAATGGCAAGGAGAGGAGGTCAAGTATTTCCACACCCTTGGAAGGGAGCCTGAGGGGGATATCCATGCAATCATGTATGTAGAACTACTTCAAGATATGCAGACAGCAGAGTAAGTATTTTTTTTTCTCTTGCACATTCTGTTGTGAGATGATCTCGAGTGAACACTGGCAGGACTCGTCTTGAGCTACACCAAACTTTACTGAAGAGAATAAGCAGAGGTGGAAAGATAAGAGGCGGGGTCTTCCTTAATCAACTCGCAAGGACGTAGGTCGCAAGTGACAAATGGATTAGACTGGGGAGTCCAGTTGAATACAGCTACTTTATATATGTTACAGGACGGCGCACGGACCATAGGGTCCGTGGGTATGACTACTAGATTTAGATAGATGAAAGAAGAGTTTGTGAGAGAAGAAGAATGATGATGAGAAAAGGGAAGCAGAAATTAATAAGGTGTGTGTGCAGCATGTTTGTCTAGACCATAGGTCACATGTAGTTTCCCATGGTCACGTGCACATCACGTGACTTCGAAGTCTGAAGGATGTAAAGTATTGCGCGAATGCGCTAAGTTAAAAAGTTTGAAAATATGGTATATCATAACACTACTCCCTCTTTAAGACTTGAATTCCAGGCGAGTCCCGTGATAATTAGTTTCGGTATAGTTTTCGTATTGTGAGAAAAGTGAAGAGAAGTCTCCAAGGGTAAGGCTGCGAAGTTTCCGAGGAGCTGAGGGATTCTTTTTATGGAAATCGGCAACTGCTTGAGGGGCGGTGTTAATAATGTCACCAGATTCCCATGTCCTGTCAGATTCGTCGTAACCTTTCCAATGTACGAGATATTGAAGCTGGCGGCCTTTGAGACGTGATGCTGCGATGTATTCAATTTCAAATTGTTCTACTCCTTCTTCGTCAACTTCAATTGCATCAGGGCGTGAAACTGGTTGACCCAGAAGGGTTGCCTGATAAGGATTAACGGATGAGATGTTAACGGTGGGGTGAATACGGATGGAGTTAGGTAATTTGAGTTTAACGGCATTAGGAAGCACCTCAAGGATTTCGTAAGGGCCAATCCATTTTTGTGTGAGCTTCTTTGCTGTGTAAGGGAGCTTCAAATGTTTGGCTGATAGCCAAACTTGTTGTCCCTTCTCATAATTTGGAGCTTCAGAGCGTTTAGACTCCGATTGCTTCTTCATCCTTTCTTGTGCTTCCTCTAATGCATCTTCTACTTCTTTATGGCTTTTTCCCATCTCCAAGCCAAACTCCTTTCCCATGCCTTTAGCTTTTCCTTCAAAGCCCATGCGGGGGGCGTAGTTATGTGTAATGTTGAAGGGAATAGTGCCGGTGGCGGTGGTGAGAGAGTTATTGTGATGGAATTGAGTGACTTTGAGCCAATCGGCCCTTCGGTTTGTCGCTTAGCTACGTAAGAGTGGAGATATTGTTCTAGTTCTCTATTGATACGCTCTGTTTGTCCATCAGTTTGAGGGTGATAGGCGGTGGAGATTTTCTGGGAGATAGAGAGAAGTTTATATAATTCGGAAGTAAAGTCCGAAACAAACTGGGGACCTCGATCGGAAACAATCATAGAAGGAAGTTCGTGGATACACCAAATATTGTCTCTAAAGATAACGGCTAAGTCCTTTGAAGAAACAGTATCGTATGTGGGAATAAAAACAACTTCTTTTGAAAATCAATCAATGATGACGCAAATGGCAGTGTAACCATGGGAAGCGGGTAAACCCGTAATGAAATCAACAGATAAATCTTCCCATGGTTGTTTAGAAGCGGGTAACGGAAGGAGTTTTCCTGCAGGTGCCTTTGACTTTCCCTTTGTTTGGGTGCACACTTGGCAGCTATCTACATAATTTTTAATGTCTTTTGTGACACCAGGCCACGAGAAATGACAAGTTAGAAGGTGAGAAGTACATGCTTGTCTGGAGTGTCCACCAATAGGAGAGTCATGACAAATGGTGAGAAGTTCTGTACGTAAAGGTTCGGGAACAAAGACTTTGTTTTTGTTGTTTTTGAAAATATAGTTATCGTAATCGTACGTATATTCGTTGAAGGATTCTTCTTTTATTTTTTCTGATTCTTTTATGATTTTATCATAGAAAGAGGAGGAAAGTTCGACATTATTAATAAAAAGAGAAGGTGGAAGAACAGTAATGTTCTGGTTGTGATCTGTGACAGCATCACCATGGTCCGATCGGCGAGATAAAGCATCTGCACAGCCATTTGATGTACCAGGTTTATAAATAAAAATGTAATTGAACTCCTGAAGGAGGGCATGCCATTGAGCTTGACGACTGGATAAGGTTTGGGGTTTTTTCCAGTATTCGAGATTCTTGTGATCTGTCCAGATCTCGAAACCTTCCCTACCAATTAGGTAGTGTCGCCATTCTTCTAATGCTCTGATGACCGCGAGGAGTTCTTTATCGTAAATAGGGTAATTGCGCTCAGCGCTGTTGAAAGAGTGGGAAATGAAGGCGCAGGGTCTCCAGAGACCATCATCACACTTAACCGAGAGCACTGCCCCTGTGGCAATATCCGAGGCATCCATTTCAAGACGCATTTCTTTGTCTCAATTAGGATAAGCCAACAGGGGTGATTCCTTAAATTTGGCTTTCAAGGAATCAAATGCGATTTGGTGCTTCAGTTCCCATTTGAATAGAACGTCTTTTTTGGTTAGATCGTTCAATGGGTGTGCGATATCTGCGAAGCCTTCTATGAATTGTTGATAATAATTACAGAGTCCAAGGAAGCCTTGCAGTTGTTTGAGGTGTGTGGGAGCCGGCCAATCCAATACCCCTGACACCTTCTTTTCCTGCATTTCTACTCCCTCTTTAGATACTACCATACCCAGGAAGTCCACTTTGTCCTTTGAGAAACTACATTTTTCTGGTTTTACATAAAGATTGTTTTGGTGAAGACGGGAAAGCACCTCCTTTACTATTTCCTCATGCTCTTCCTTGGTCTTGCCTTTGGTAAATATCATACAGTCATCGATATAGATAACAAGTACAGCATACATGTCATTAAATATATCGTTCATCATTTGCTGGAAAGTAGGGGGTGAGTTAGTCATCCCAAAATACATAATGGTAGGTTTGTATGCACCTATGGGAGTAACGAAGGCTCCCTTCCACTTGTCTCCTTCCTTAATTCGCATGTTGTTGTAACCCCATCGGAGGTCTAGGGCTGTAAACATATCTGCACCCTTAAGGCGATCAATCAACATGGAAATAAGGGGAAGAGGATAGGCGTTTTTTATAGTGCCTTCATTTAAATATCAGTAGTCCATTACAAGTCTCTTTTTTCCATTTTTTTAGGTATAAAGAATACTGGTGCTGTTTGAGGGGACTTTGAAGGGCGAATATAACCCTTTTTGAGTTCTTTTCCGATGAATGTGCGTACTTCGTCCATTTTCGCATCTGATAAAGGAATTACTCTGCCCTTTTTGGGTACAAAGTCTGGTTTCAGATCTATTGCGTGATCCCAGGGTTTTCATTCCGGCATTCTTTCGGATTCGTTCTCGGAAAATACGTCAAGGAAGTCATGGTATGTTTCGGGCACTTTCTCCTTGAGTCCTTCTTCTATACTACGATTATAAATGAGTTTGATAGGTTCATTAAAAGGTCCATCACCCATAATACGACAGTAGGGTGTGCATCGAGGAAAAGAAATAGTTTTAGTAACCCAATCTATAGTAGGATTGTGCCAAGCCAGCCAGTCATAGCCGACAATGAGGCGGTGGGCTTCCAGGACCTCATAATGGCCAGCAATCCCAATAATTAAGGTGACAGCGTGGGTTACTTGACCTATTGCTCCGTTAGAGCCGTCAGCATTTTTCACCGAGATAGGGTTAGCAATTCTATAAGTAGGTATACCGTGGGAGAGAACATAGTCCTTATTGATAAAAGTGTGAGATGCATCTGAATCTAGAAGGGACTTAAACGATCGAGATTGCCAACTTCCATCTTCATAATTCAGTACACGTGTCTCAAGTGACATTTCGCCACCGAATGACAATGTGCTTGCGTAAATAGAAATAGATGTGGGAGAATTGAGGGATTTATAGATAGGAGAATTTCTTCCTTGGCGAACAAGAGAATTAAGCATGCTTTGTTGAGTCGCTCTTTTGGAATGTGGAATAATATTGCCAAGAAGATCATCCAAAGTACATACAGGGAAATCAGACTCATCGCAGTCCACAAGCTTGGTAGAGATATTACAAGAAGAAAGAGAAACAGAAGGAGAAATGTAATTGTCCAGTCCATGAACACCCTCTTCATTCACGGACTTATTTAATTTAAAGAAGAGGCCACCTTCTGCCTTGCTTCTACTTCGAACTTGTCTCTGTAGAAGGCTTCGGCTTCTGCTGAATAGGAGGACGGTATTGCCGCTTGTTGAGCGACAACTGGGGAAGGGGACGGGATGGGAGCAGCGGTTGGAGGGGGGGGAAGGGGACGACCATATTGGTGCTGGGCATGCTGCACAGATGGCTGGTAAGGTGCAGCAGGTACAAAGGCACCTGTTTCATAATCCCAAAAGTATTGTTGCTGTACCTGTGGCGGTCACGGTGCTCTCCAATTGGGGTTCTGAGAGCAATCAGGCCAAATATGGCCAACCTTGTTGCAACCATAGCAAGTATGGGTATTGGGCCGGGACGGAGACACAGCTTGCTGTGCATCTATCTCCATCATGGCTCCTCTACCTGGCTGCGTACCAGTGGGAGTGAAATGGGAGTGGTTACCCGGAGGAGGTCGTGGCAGGGGTGGATAATATTGTTGGCCGTAAGGCCGTGGAGGACGAGGAGCGAATTGGGGGCAATATGAAGAAGGCGAGGGGCGAGAGGGTGGACCGCGCTCTATTGCAATTTGTTCAAAGTTTCTACCGATTGCTCGGTAGTTTTTGCAGAGCTCAAGGTAGTCATCAGACTCCTTTCCTGTCATCTTCGCTTGGTAATAGATGCGATAGTCAACAGCCTTTTTGAGCAATTCAAGGGCGAAGTCCACCCCGATGTCTGCTTCCTTTACCAGGACAATGAACTCCTGGAGGAACAAATCTATGGGCCTAGACCCTTGCTGTAAGGCTTGTAGCTTTTTGAGACTCTCGTGGGTGAGAACCTCGATCTGGAAATATTCTTTGATCTCAATTTGGAGATCGGCCCATTTGGGCCATGCTACAATGCCTTTTGGTGCAGTGACCACGGATCCTGCCGCAATTGGGATTTCGTCTTCTTCTTCTGCTAGGTATCGTTCTAGTGTAATCTGGGCAAAGCCCTCAGCCTTCTTCTCAAATCGAGACAGGACTGCAACTGTGTGGACACGGTTGTCCTTCCAATCCTGTGCATCGACCCAGAGTCGAAGCTTGATCCACCAGGCACGAAACTTTGAGCGGTTGCCATCCCAGTTACCAGGGTTGACGATTTTCTTGGAGATATTCGAGCGCTCCTTGCTCAAGGCGAGCATGTCGAGGCGGTTGACGAGGTCATCAATATCGATGGACGACATCTTTTAGTGGGAAGAGGTGGGATGGCAGTGTTGAAGGAAAAAGGAGTCTGAAAAGTAATTGTTGCGACGCCTGTTACGTTGAAGCTGTACATAACGAAAGAGTGCGAGTTGGGCATCAGAGTATCGTTTGGTATATGGGATATGCTTATTTGGGGGTGAGGGAAGAGGAGGGGGAGCTACTGGAGCAGCAGGGGGTTGTACTGGTCGGGGTTGTTGCACTACTTGATTTGTGCGAACACGAGCCAGCTTAATCCTTACTGCGAGGTATCTCTCAACCAAGCTCGAGGGATGCGGCAAGTAGAGGATCTAAAAAAATAAACTTTCGACCAGAGGTAATACCTTCTTCTCCGTAGGGTCTCATAACAAGTTCTCTGGGGTCTGCAAAGCCCAGGAACAAACTGACACATATACTAACGTAAAAAAACTAGCAACTGACGCTCTACCTCCCCAATCACTTGAGGGACTAACGAGATGATATAAGCTCAGCTACAGGCAGCATGACAGCTGTGATTCCTGTATCGCTCTTTGCAAATAAGGCATGACCCTTATGTGGCTATCACCTCAAGGGAGGGACTGAGAAGGTTTCTAACTAACGAGACAAAAGCTTGGGGTACTGCCCCACATTCTAAAGTGGCGAACATAAAAGAAGATGAAGTCTGGAAAACACCAGTGGGTTCTCTTTAGCCCTAGAGTCCGGGCAGTGTATGAAGTCTAATCCAAGTGTTGCGAGATGATCTCAAGCGAACACTGGCAGGACTTGTCTTGAGCTACACCAAACTTTACTGAAGAGAATAAGCAGAGGTGGAAAGATAAGAGGTGGGGTCTTCCTTAATCAACTCGCAAGGATGTAGGTCGCAAGTGACAAATGGATTAGACTGGGGAGTCCAGTTGAATACAGCTACTTTATATATGTTACAGGATGGTGCACGGACCATAGGGTCCATGGGTATGACTACTAGATTTAGATAGATGAAAGAAGAGTTCGTGAAAGAAGAAAAGTGATGATGAGAAAAGGAAAGCGGAAATTAATAAGGCGTGTGTGCAGCATGTTTGTCTAGACCATAGGTCACGTGTAGTTTCCCACAGTCATGTGCACATCACGTGACTTCGAAGTCTGAAGGATGTAAAGTATTGCGCGAATGCGCTAAGTTAAAAAGTTTGAAAATATGGTATATCATAACACATTCTGCTGACATATTACAGGTCCACCACTGCCACAACATTTAACACATTTGTCGCAGATGTCCAAGAGCCCACCTCCAACTCCACTTTCTATTCCTGCAATCTCTCCTGGACTCAAAAGCTTGAAACTGAATGATGCAACACAGCAAAGTGTGGATGAACTTCAGCGACAGGTTATTGCAATGGAACTGAAGATGGGAATTACTTGCCATTGGGAACCATCATCTCTTGATTATCAGTGTTACGGTTTTGTGACCAAGAGTCACCCGTGACCTCCCCACGACCCTCCCACGACCACGTGCCCTGGCGGCATCACGACTTTTCCCCTCTTCCGATCTCTTTCCTTGTATTACCAGATCGTATCCGACGATCAACGACTCGCGGCTACGACATTTCCCCTTTAACGGACAATCCCCGGCCTTACGCCTCGGATGGGCTCTTGACTCTGACTGGACATTCACCCATTGGACGATGAGTTCCCTTTCATCACAAGGACTCCAGGGGTTCTCACCTATCAACTGGACATTCCCCCGGACGTAGCGTTTCCGTGCTACACAAGGACTGGATCCTCCCTGGAGTTTCCCTGGATCATCCCCTGATCCGACTCCTCACGG
>JBBPQN010000659.1:0-13422 GCA_038092575.1 Boletus subluridellus
ATAAATGCCACAAAAGGTGATATTATCAGGACTAATTACAGCACAGACAAATATGGAAATTGGACAGGAACAGGAACTGAGGAACGAGCAGGAACAGGAACAGAACAAGAAACACAAGCCGAACATAACCTCAAACGGAAAGCCACTCATCAGTCCAGGATTGGCTGAAAATCATTCTCAAAAGCAATAATATTACCAGGGTTGTTTGCAGGCATGCTACAAAAACACACATTTAGACAGATTGTTGCTACTAGTAGTGAATGGAACATACCCAGCAGAACTTGCCCATAGAATCCTCAGCTCTTGCATTTTCATGTCGTGTCTTGGAATTTCATTGATTGCAAGCTGCATTTAGTAAAACTGTGCATAAATCTTTGAGTATCCCTAGTACTCAAATTTTCGATCCTCCCGGATGCTGGTTGCAGTATACTTGTCGATGGCAGCTTGCAACTGCCAAAAAAATTAGTACTTGTGAGGGTAAAAAAAAAAGTGGAATGGGTACTGCAGTCACTGCCAGACAAACAGTTACCTGCAGCACTTCGCCTGCAAAGATGTCAGGAAAGATGGCAGCTAAAGAGGAAGAACTGTTGTAGAAAAACAACATAATCAAGGAGCCAAGTGCAGGGGTGGCCATATTATTGGTTGATCCCTTCAATGAATGTTAGTTCTTGTAAGAATATTGAGGTTGACATACCTCTTTGTCAATGCCATTGAAGGTGAAAGTAGAACCACGAATCAAAGCTTGAGCTTGGACTTTATTATCTGCAGGGGGGAGCTCTTCACCCAGCATGTAAAAAGCACAGCACAAGCTCTCGGGCCTTGGATTTCAGTGTCGAGTGCCAGGTCATCATGGCCTCCCAGAGCTGTTGTCATCAGAATGTGAACATTGCAATGTAAATTACTTACCAGGACAGACAACTCTTTCTGATATTGCGGCCAGTACCCTATGGAAGTGAGCACTGGAATCACTACCCATTACCTGGGCTCTACATACCTTGCAGCACATTCGGGGTTTCAGCCAGGGCTTCATTGAAAAACTCAATGCATTTTTTACCAAGGAACTGAGGACGGGGTGTAAAAGGATTGATCAAAGTGGCATTGCACTGTGTGATCAGTTTTGCCCGTTCAATTACAGCATGGAAGCTGAGTGGATAAGCACAAAGCTTGGTTGCAGGCCCATCCAGTGGACCCGGAGGTACATCCATAGATGGGGCTTGAGGTGGAATAGATGAGGCTTGAGATGGAATGGGCAGGACCTGGGAGGAGACAGACGGGGCCTGGGAGGGAATGGATGGGGCCTGGGAGGAGATGGGCGGGGCTGGGAGGGGGACGTGCTGAGCCTGGGAGGGAATGGAGGAGAGGGCAGACAGAACTTCATTGTTACTGTGAGCACAATGTTGGCCCCTGACACTGGAATGTTGTTGCTGGAGATGGACATTGTGAAGACTTGATGGATCTAGAGGACAGGGAAGTGGTTGCACTGATGGTATTCATTGACAACGTCGTGAGCAACACTGTGGCCGGAGTGTCCCTTGGTGGACAGGGTAGGATCTATGCAAATTTTGTTAGTTGTTGACCCATTGATGCAGCCGGCTTACCTGTGCCATGGTCTCTGGAAACGGGGCAAACACCATTTCCCAAGTTGTTGTGGAAGCATTCCTCCACGAGCAGGGCAGGATCTGTTCAGAAATGAGTCATTTATTTATCGATGTATGAGCACTTACCAATGTCACAATCCCTGGGGATCCGGGAAGCATTGGGGAGGCTGTTTGGATCTACAATATACATCAGCATGCATTATTCCCAAGGGTTACTACACTCACCTCATAGCGCCTTCTCAGCCACAAGTTCATCCTTGTCAGGTGATATTTTGTCAATGAACAGCTCATCAGGTTGATGATTGGCAAAATCCCCCTGATGGAGCTGTGAGCCTGAAAGATCCTGGCTCTCACTCTTGTCACCTGGAACATTGTTGTCATTGCAAGACTTATATGGCGGAGGTTCTGACTCAAAGGATTGGTGTAATTGGCAGGTTATCTCTTCCAAACAATGTGCCAAATAGGTTCTTGTTAGAGGTACACGAACTTGTTGGAGCACCTGAGACAACATGCCAGGAGCTCCAATGGCAGAGCCACTCTGAGATGTTGGGGCCATGGATCCACCACAAGATGAGGGGGTTCTTGATCCACTGTGGGATGGAATAGCATTGAAGGCACGGCGAGTGGTGGTGGAACTGCAAAGGGTCAGAGTGATTGAACTGTGATGGACTGCTGCGGAAACCAGAGGTGCCTGAGAGCGTGTAGCTGTTAATGGTGGTTGTTGTGGGCTTGGCAAGGATTTCCCCTCGAGGGGAGTCTTGAAGCCATAGCACGAGCCTTCCATCGAAGCTTTATAAGCTGGTAGAGGTGCAGTGCGACTGCTGGGGTGCATCTGAGAGCTGGCAAGAATCTTTGAGGTCATTTTAGCTAGATAGATGACAGATAATGGAGTATTCTGCACACCATGTTCCCAGAGGATTCCTTTGATGGATGGACCCGAGCGTCGATAGCCATTGGAGCCATAGGATTCAATGGTTCATATGCAGTGGCAGCCACAAGCTTTGATACCTTAGCGGAACTCTGGGTCTGGACACGCTCAATGTTCTCCAACTGAGCCTTCTGACCCCCTTTGCCCATGTTCACCCTGGAAGAACAACAGGTTGTCTGGGGTGGGACATCCAGGCCTGTGGACAATAATGAGCATCTATCAATGAACGAGGAAGAATGATGCATACATTCACCACCGATGGTTGTTCTCGTTTTCTTGCAAGGCTCTACAGCCTGGGTATCTTCACTCTGCATCTGTAATGTACACTTTTGCTTCATAGCTTTTGTCATTATAAAGAGTCCACAAAAAGAGGCAGAGCAAACAGATTCCAGACAAGGGGGCGGTGAGACGCAGACTGCAATGGCACATGGGGAGCTTGAGGTTTTATGCACCCACCACCAATCACGACCAGTCAGAACGCTGTTACATCACAACACAAGCAGGCATACTTACCTTTGAGATTTCTGCTGGGACCGATTTCCAATCTGGTCCTGATCAATGATTGTGGTGAGTCAGAATGGACCTTGAGCTTGAGTTTTCCAGGTTGCATCGTGATCACCAAGTCAGAATGGTTAAGTTGTCCTGGCCATAATGCTGAATCCTGGCAGTCCTTGATCACAGCAAGTCAGAAAGCATGTCACCACAGTGGAAGCAGGCATAATTACCTTCAGTGTTTCCACCACACAATGAGTCAGAAGACACATTGAACTTGAAGCTGCAGCATGAGTTTACATGTACATAAATAACCAAATGGGGAGAAGTGATGCATGATATACTCCACATACGCAAACAAGAGAGTATCTGAATGATGGCACATATGGGTATTAATTATTGAAAAAGACACATTCCTACAGTATAGCAGTGACGATGAGTCTAAGGGCAAGATCGCTTCATCATGCGCACTTCGACTTCCATCTCACATTTCGCCAGGACAGTGATCCCCAAGTTTCTCTGGACATGTGTCAAATCAGTGCTCAGCTCCTGCACCTCAAAAAAAGCATTGAGCAAAATATCTCTGAGAACATCATGAGTGAGGGGGTGCTGAGTGAGAGGAACGCTAGCAAGAACAGTATAGAGTCTACCAATGTATGGTACGAGCCCCTGGAAGTAGGGAGTGAAGTGTTGTAATGGAACTTGGGTTACGAGTTCACCCATCTTCATGCTCCAAAGTGCCTCGACCTCAGCGTGCGTTTTGCAGGAAGTCCACCTGCGCAAACACGTGTCATGAGCATTGAGAGGTTAGTGTTTTGGACTCTTTGGATTAGAGTAGAGAACACAAATCCAGACAAGAACGTAAAGGATAGATTCCAGATCATGTTTCAGTTGGTGGGCGACATTGACTGCGGTTTCTGACCCAAATACATGCAGGATATCAAGGGCCATGAAAGGGATTGTCCCCTAGATGATGAATGAGCATAACGGATCACCCAACATTGCTAACCTACATACTGTTCATTCACCTCCAGATATGGAGGAGTCCCCATCTAGGAATTTTGCATAGTTGAAGTCAATTAGGAGACTGTGGCAAAATTTGTGTTCCTGGATTATTTTCTCTCTTGTGGAGAGACAGCTGGAAACTTGCAGGTCCTTTGACCAAATTGGCCAGTGTTGCTTGTCATAGTCAAAAATGTATATCAATATATTTTTGATGCTAATGTCCCAATGAAGAATGCTGCACTGAAGGACAAGTGCTTCATGAACTGATAATTTTATTAACACCCTTGACTTGTGTAACAAGAACAATACTTACCATCAACAATGTCAATGAGAACACTGAGGAGTTCTTGAATGCAAGTAAAGCTCTCCAAAGGCATACCAACTGGTTTGAGAAGTATGTGGTGTTGAATTTGAACCTCAGGTCATTGGTCTTTGCCCAAGTGGTGCTGGATATAATCAGGTCAGCATAGATTGGTTGAGTCATCTATCCCCCCTATCTGAACCATCCATGCCACAATAAGATTAGGGACTCTGTAAGTCAAACCCTTATCTTTTATTCAGTTCAACATCTGCTCCTCCGTGTTGCTTTGCCCTATGCAGGCCCAAAAGCTCTTAATGACATACTGCTTGCCGTTTTCATCCTGTTTGTCCTCTTTGGTTGGAGCCTTCATGACGATAAAGCATAGTGTGGCCCTTCCACGGATCAAGTCACCGCTGAAGAGGAGGCATATGATAATGTACTGGACATTGCCGATGTAGATTGTCGGAGGCACATGAGTGCGAGGGGTTCAAGCGATGACAGGAGAGAAGAAGATAGTGGGATCATAGCTGACAAGTTCTGGGGCCCTGAAGTTCAACATGTAAACTATACAGACAAAGTGGTTGGCGTGATGGTGAATGGAGTACCCACACAAATGAATGACACTGGCACGGTTGAAGAGGTGAAGGTGAAAATTTGAATTTAAGATGGATAGTGCGATAACAAAATGACGACCAGGTTGCGCCATGAAAATAGTATAGGCCTTTCTCGTTAATTGCTTGGCTATGCAAGAGAGGTCTTTGGAGCTACTAAGCTCGAGGAAAGATACAATGTTACACCACGAGTTATTGCCATGGGGGTCAAATGGGTCCTTCTGGAGGAGAGCGATGTTAGGCTTCATCTTCATATCCAAATCTGCTGGTGCGGATCTCATGGCAAATTCTGCTGACCAGATGCATTGCATGTTTGCTAGCTCTTTGGTTTTTGCTCTTGTTCGTGGCCCCAAAGTTTGGGATTTGAGTATGGAGCAAAGGGAAACAGCAATGCAATTGAGCCATGTTGCTGTCTTGCTCTCCTCCGAGCCAGCTTTCAGCAGGTAGGTGCCCTCTTCAGTCTCAGTCACCAACACTGTGCCAGAGACCTGTACGGTCCTCGTGATCGCTATGCTCCACTTCTGGTTTCTGTGATGTTGTGCTGATGTGGATGGCAAAGGGCCCTCCAATGTCCTGATTAACCGTCCACTACCACGCCCTATGCCACACATAGTCGAAAAATCTGCAGAGAGCTGAAGTATGTGAGGTAGATCGGTTGGTTGCCAACAACCCAAGTTGGTGTTGTAAAGCTGTGTTTTGTTGTCCAAGCCTTTCAGTGCCACAAGCTCTGGAAATTGGACTCCTGCAGCCTGGTAGAAATGCAAAACATAATGTGAATTATTGGTGCCTTGGCTCTGCATTATCACCAGTTCTTCCAGGATGGCACCATCCAACTCATTCTGAAGGTCTTCATTTAGTGGCACTGTGTGGTAAAGTTTCGCAGAGGTGGGAACTGAGGCTGTTTTCAGCTTAAAGGGTGTGAATGTCATTGAGGTAATTGCGTTTCGATGAGGTGGAGTAGTGAGACTCATGGCATCTGAGGGTGAGGGGCAGAGAAATGCAGGTAGAGAAATGTGGGCAGAGAAACACAGGTGGGGCATCTTGAAACAGACAAAGAATACATATACACAGTGACTTGGAAGTAAAAACCCCGGAACTCCATGGCCATTCCACATCCATGACCTGTTGACATTCCCGAGAGTAATACATCCATGCTAACTAGTGTGTGAGAGAATAGAAAAACTGTTTATTCCAATACTTGTTAAGCCAGAAATTGGTGCAGAGTTCATAGGTAGTGTCTGGCTTCAAGTGCAGGTTGGCCACTTTCCCAAAGCATGGGATAATATGTGCAGGTGAATGAATATGGGCCAATGGAATCATGTCACCAATGTGAGAGCCATCCCTTCTCGTTGCACACTTTAGAGAGTGTAGACCTGATGCAAGGTCAGTTGCAGGGGCAACATTGAAGCGTTGCATGTATGTGAAAAAATTGTTGGCGCCAGGGACATGAAAAACAAGATGGAGTTGTATAACTAAATATCCTGTCCATTTGAATGAGAGACGGAACTCAGGGAGTAACACATGAGTGCACCATTCAAGCCCCCAGCAGGCCAGTCACTATCAGCCATCAGACTGATGATCGTGCAATTGTAACAACCAGAAGGATAGTGTTGCGACAGAGGAGCAACAACAAGGGTTTGCACAGGCTCCACTGATTCTGGCTTGTGCCAAGTTCATAATTGCACTTGGATTTTTGACCAAATCAGCAACTTCTTGGTCAAAGGGACGAAATGAGATGCAACTTGTCTCCATCCTTCCACAGCATGGGACTCACCATTTGAACAGCAATCCAGACATCCAAGAATGGCATCATGAAGGTTGGGAAGCCCAAAGGATTCTGAAGCTTCAGAGATGGTCATTCTTAGAGCAGGCTTCAGGGCTAAGTGAATAGCTGTGGTGGATGAGGCAAGGGTTCACAAGGGCAGTGGAACCCCAGGAGGTATATCATTAGCTAGCATGTGAGCAATTTGGAAGTAGTCCGGGACTTGATGGGTCGGAGAACTGTAGAGGGACAAATTCTGCGTCTCTTTATCTGGCTCATGCTCCTCTCCATTCTCGTTCTCGTTGTCATTGTCATCACCATCAGGCTGGTGCTCAACCCTGAGTGTGGATGCAATCTGTGTTGCAAGATCGAATCAGAAGCATTTGTCGGCACAATCAAGATGATGTGCAATTTGACCATAGTAGTTCTGGTTATTGCCAGCACGTGCAGGGTTCTTGACCTCAGTGACGTGGGCATGTTCTGTGACATCTGCACTCCATTGCATCACGGCACCTGAGTCCCAAATAGAAGGTATGATGTGTTGGAGAAGCTCTAATTTAGGAATGTGGAAATGCTTGGAACGCCCACCAGCAGCGATAATAGAATCTTTGTGATCATGAAATGACTGTAGGGCAGCATCTAATCGTTGTAATGCATGCTCATTGAAGGAATGCATTTGAGCGAGGTACCGGAAGTCCATAAGCACCTGGATAGCAGTGAGGAATCGTGGGGGAACCATGCCAGCAATGATACCGACAATGTAGTGTTGCATAGAATAGTGATCACATTCTGTCACCTGCTTCAGTTTGGAAACTCCATCCTTGAACGCACGATATCCAACCAGCATTTGGATGAGAATGAAGCGGTAGTCAATCTCTGCATTGCCTACAACAACAATGCACCATCATAAATTGTGATCAAAGAAGAACCTGTGGAAGTGGTGGAGAGACTCTGGCTTCAAAATTTTCGCCAGATCTGCTAATGGCTAGTCAACCCAGAAGGGAATATCTACACTATTAAGGCCGTATGACTTTGTGTTATGATATACCATATTTTCAAACATTTTTAACTTAGCGCATTAGCACACTACTTTACATCCTTCAGACTTCGAAGTCACGTGATGTGCACGTGACCGTGGGAAACTACACGTGACCTATGGTCTAGACAAACACGCTGCACACACGCCTTATTAATTTCCGCTCCTTTCTTCACATCATCACTATTCTTCTCTCACGAACACTTCTTTCATCTATCTATACTTAGTAGTCGTTCCCAAGGACCCTATGGTCCGTGCGCTCTCCTGTAACATATATAAAGTAGCTGTACTCGACTGGACTCCCCAGTCTAATCCATTTGTACCTTGCGACCTACGTCCTTGCGAGTGTATTAAGGAAGACCGCCTCGTCTCTACTCCACATCTCCTCTTCTCTTTATTCGCTTGGTTTGGTGTAGCCCCAGCAGAGTTTGGCCAGTGTTTGCTCGAGTACACTCGCAACACTTTGCAAATTTGAGGAAATTGGCATAGTCATCAGGATGGCATTTCAAGAATATTGCATGGATTTCAAATCTGGTTTGATTGGCAGTATGATGGGGATGAAGTATATTGTCACCAAACTGGTTATACGTCATGGTGGAGACTGGAGATGCTCTTGTACTGGTGCAGGCAAGTAAGCTTTGTTTAGGAGTATCAGCAATGTATGCAACAAGAGGTGTGTAACAATAGCACAAGTTACCAACTGGGTTGCTCATCATGACACCAAGGGAGGTGGCAACTTTCAAAGGACGCAGGACGATGTCTAAACATTGGTGGAATAGGCAATCAGACAAGAGCCCATGGACTTGGGACTTCTTGTGGATGAAGGAAGGGACTGGTAGGAGCGTGAGGAGGAGGAGACCATGGAGTGAGCCCTTTCTATGAATGTCAGATCAACATTGGCAAGGCTAATGAGTAATGGGTGCGCCATGTGATTTCCAGACATGACCAAGATATTTGTCTTGTCAGATGACAGTGTAATGCCTAATAACATGGCACCCGCTGGTATGTTGCTCTGAAGTGAAGAGGTAAGCCATAACTGAAAGGAAGATGTCTAATGATCTTATCGTCCTTACCTGTAATTCTCAAGCGTGATTTCCAGAGAGCCAATCATCATAGATGCACACCAACTGAGCGGCCATTGACCATACCCTCCAAGGAACGAAAGAGATATGATGCTCGAAAAGCAGATGGCTGAGCAATGTCTGTAGGCACTCAATGGGATCCCAATAATAGAGCGTCACAGCGTGCTTTGTGAAAACCAATGGGCACATGGTGAGGGATTTCCAGGGTGGCCCGGATGGTAACATCTCTGTGTGCAGGTGCAGTTGTCTTGCAGACCAGAATGAAATTGGAAGTGACTTTATCTGTCAGGTGTCAACCCCAAATCAGCTGAGGCTTGGAGAGGGGAACATGAGGTGAATACTGACCAGATCTAATGACAAAAAGCTATCAATCACTGCCATGCTGAGTCCCGAGTGCAGAAGCCAGGACCCAAGTTGCCAATCTTCCCATGAAGCAAACGGATAGAACAGATTCTCCTGGCGCAGTGATCCATATTTGTCAGCAAAGAAATCATCCATAAATGTCTTGCCTCCAGGAAAAACCCAAGGTACATGCAGATGGTGTTCCACATTACCAATGAGGAACGGGTTTGAGTCTGAATGAGATGGCAGCGGCTCCAGTTCGTCAGAATAGATGTCAAAATCCTCTGGGATCTGATTATACAAGTTGTCAAACCGAGTGTCCATAGGGGGACTTGGGGGTGATTGGGGATAGGGCAACTGGGTGGTTGCTTGGGTTGGGATACCACAGGGATGGTCTACTTGGAGGATCGGCAGATGGTTGGCTGGGATAAGAGAACCACAGGCATTTGAGGGTTGATTCATGTGTCAAAGGACATTAGTTTCATTTGAGAAGTGCTTGCCACAATCTAGGCAAAATGAGAGCTTTTCTACTTGTTGTAGTCTCCTCCTCGCTTTGGGCATGGCAGTAACAGTACTATACTGGATTGGACGGCTTATTATATTATGCAGATAACCCAGCAAATGCCGCGTGATTCCTGATACGATAGCTCCTGACACAGTAGTAGGGGTTCCCATTTTTATGTTTATGTTTATTTATATCTACATCACCTTTCCATATTTGGTACCATCAGGATGCTTTGTATTTCACGTTGGTCTGAAGATCTGATAATTCAGGCTGACTATATGCTAGTAGCCACTGCTCAATCACAACCAGCAGGAGAATGGGATCCATTAATGACCATGCACATTACTGTGCCTCCATGGCATCCCAATTCAGAAGTCAACACGAGTGGAGGGGCAAGAGCAGATAAGGGAGTTGCCAAGAATCCCGTCAGCCACCAGAGGCTTGCTGTGGGTGCATGCTTGGTCCATGAGCCTGTGAGCCCATTGAACCTTTCATCCATGGATTTTGCATTCTCTCCCGACGTTAAGCATGTCGCTGCCATATCGGAGGATGGTTGCCTAAGAGTGATCGACGCATTTGTTGAACAGTGAGTGGTATACTTTTGTATCTCTTTCTCTTGACAACATTCAAGGCTTGTTGATTGTTATGTGTTATATTTCAGCCCATTGACCTCTGTCGTGTGGTCACCCGATGGTCAGCTCATCCTGGTATAGTGTTTCTGTTACGAGTGGTAATACCCCCCCCTCATTTTTCCCTTCTTCCCTGCCGCTCGACTACCCAGAGTCTTCCCTATGGGACGACATCATCTCTTCTCTACAGGAGTACGAGTTGTCCGACGATGCCTTCGCGGACTTCGAACCCTTCCCGATTCCTTCCGAAGGCACAGCCTTCTTTTGATCCTTTTCCTTCCGTTCCGTTTTCTTCCGTTCCTATTCTTCCCGAGGACACTGCCCCATTACGTCACGTGCCTTTTATACGCGACGCGTTTCTTACCTCATCCACACGATAGTGCCTCCCCTATAGCACCATTACCTATTTAAGCCTCACCTGCCCTAAACGCCTTCAGGCAGTATATATATTCGCGCTCCGCTGTAAACTACTCTCTAACTTTAACCTACACAATCTACCGTGTGTTCTAGTTCCCAGCTGGCTCGCTTCCCTCGCCGCTGGTCTCATTTCCCTCTTCACATCTTACTCTTCGTCCTTCGAAGAGTATACACTCGACGCTAGTCACAGTGGGACTAGTCGTACTTAAGAACCTTCCAAGGATCAGAAGCTAGGCGATAGGAACTAGACACTCGTTGGTGTCATTTGTTACTCGGTCGTAACAGTTTCCTTGATAACTCACGATTGCTTGCCTTATCACTGGCTGTGGCATATCGTCGTGGGATTGGCTCAACTTCCACACAGCTCTCAACACCTAGATACCATCCTGCACCATCCAGAAATGAGGTATCTGCATCCAGCCTGTTTTGGTATGCTGTCAGCCATCGGTTATCTCTGTTTACTTACTAAACATGTGCTTCACTCAGGTTAAACATATCAAGGCTGACATGCTAAGCTGCCTGACATTCACATGTGAGGATGTGGGTCCAAGCCGCTTGTGATGCCCAGGAATCCACGTTGACGAACACATGGAAGGCAGGCACTCTCAATATCAGACCTGCAGGATGTCAGTTAAGTCCTGAACTTTATATGAGACACAGGGATGCAAGTGCCCTAAGTACCATAAATACATCTGCTTCCGAGGATGTTGTGACTTCATGTACTTAGGATGCAACATTCAAGCCAACTTAGTTTGTTCTTGTAGCTGACTCGGACATGTCGTGCACAGTTAGCATGCAGAGTGTTAGAACGATGTCCTCATGCCATGAATGCCAGTCATATCGGGTGTTGCCACAGATGACTGGCCCACAGTGTATTATTAGTTACATACTAGTAGAGTTGGCTGTGCTGAGATTGACCTTGCTGGAACAAGAGGTGCCTGTGGGAGAATTTTTGAAACAAGCCATCCTCACGGATGGCGATAACTGTTTGTCTGTCTCTCTCGATGGTGTTCAATTAGCTACAATCCATCATTTAAGTTGTACTGTGACACATAACATTAACAGCTAAACAGAAAATAGGCAGTGTTTGCAAGTGTGTTGACGTTTGGCATTTGGCAGATGCACCATATGACCTTGCTTCCAGCAAGGTAACTTACATACGACACTCCAAGTCTCCCTTAACCCTTCCAACAATCGAATGAGTCCCAAGCAAGAGTTCATAGAGCCAAATCTAGAAGATAACTTTTATCAGGCTCCGATCGCTCACCAAGTAAGTTGAACCATTTCTTCAGCTTTGTTTATCAACCCACTTAATGACTTCGTTTGACTGTGACTGCAGCCACTCACGCCCAGCCCGACAATACCCATTCCACACACTCCCTCCGAAGCCCAGCTCTTGATAGCAACTGCGCAGATTGACCACCACATATGTATCATTCAGAAAAATCTTGCAGACCATCTGGTTCAACGTGACCTGTTACACCTCAACTACAACCACTTGCAAGTTGAACGGGCTCAGCAAAACATTGTGGAGGCAGAGTTTCATGTCAGACATGTACGATTGGCTATCAGGAAGAGCAGGCACTATTCCTCATTGGCATGCTCGGATTGTCTGCCATTGGACTGTTGGTATTCCCATGCTTGTTTACTATTCTCTCTCCTTGCTGACAAGTTAGTAGTGAGTTGTTACCTTGTCAGTAACTCAGAAGACCCCACTGATGACTCGGACTCATATACTAGTATTGGCTTTCGTTCCCAGGCCAGTCCAACTTATCAGATGGACACCGGTTGTACTAGTAGTGTGGCTTGTACTACTAGTTACTAGTAGTTCTCGCTGTGATTACCATAGCCGAAGTTGTGATATCTGTTGTCATTGTCCATCCTGTGGTGTCTGTCGAGCTCAAGTAGAATTATCTGGGACATTTTTGAGATGCCTGTGAAATACTGTAGGGAAGGGGGTAAGCCTGTGTAGCCTTCACAGATTTGTGACTCTGTAGCTCGAAAAGGCTGGTTTGCTGATGTAGCACAGGATCAGAGGGTCAGGGATCTGGAAGGTGCCAGGTGGCAATGTAGATCACATGTTTGGCCTCACATGACCCAAAAGCAAAGTTTTCATTTCAGCCTTTCACAATGCAAACAGGGCCTAAATGTGTCCTTCGACCAATCTTCTCAATATCGTCCGCAACGGCACGCAGTTGATTATGTTTCGATGAGACATCGTTCAAAGCGATATCGAAGCCGTCCCTGGCAAGACGAAGTGCGATACCACGCCCAATACCCTGGGCCGATCCCGTGATGAGGGCAATTCCTTTGACGATAGACATGAGCTCCAGAGGGCGGGCGAAACGTTAATGGTGATGTCAGCTGGTCGCTAGTGGTCCACTTTAAATGTACTCTCTGTGAGAATAGCTTGTCATAAATTGCCAAGAGAACGACTATCACACATCCGTGACGAAACACGAGAAGGCAGATCGGGGTTGTACTTACCGTCTTGATGCTTGTCTAGGTCAGCATCGCTACCCTTATCCTTCCGTGCCCACACAACCACCCACGCTCAACCCTGTAAACGTTCGGTCGAATTCTTCCGATTTTTGCCGATTTTTGCCATAAATCCATGACAGGAAATTTCTTGGCCGCCACAGCCATACCCGTCGTCCCGCAGGACCAGGTTTGCACTCCGAGTCGTGCGATACATTCTGCACTTGCAAGGGTGG
>JBBPQN010000660.1:0-13421 GCA_038092575.1 Boletus subluridellus
ACTTTCTTTGATTTTACCATCTATTCATTAGGACAAACACTTACAGGTAATGTCTTAGCCTCTCATGTTTGAGGGGGAGTGTTGGAATTATTATTCCATATATGGTACTTACAGATTACATAAGTGATAATTACATCGCAGCACATTAGTTTACCTCTACTTTAGTGACTACTAAAGTATTCTACATATATAGGTTTGCATAGGTTTGAAATTAAAGTGGCTCTGTGTACTGTATGGAAATGCCAGGTAGCTGAACTCTCTCACCTGTCGCCATGTTCTAAAAACATTTTGACAGCTTGTTGTGATGCCACACGATTTGTGCATCATCAACTATGGTGTTGGGCATCCTGGGAGTGTCCACAATGCATATGCATTCAAAGGAACATGCCTCACAAATGATCCTGAGGAGTTGATCCCCCAGGACCACTGGATTTGGGCAGATAGTGCATATCCAATGCACCCATGGTGTGTTGTTCCATTTAAGTCAACAAAAACGACCCCATTGTTGTAAGAGAAAAATATCTATAACAAATATCTGTTGAAGGTTAGATTATGCATGTATCAACAATCAGCTGATTGATATCTTATTTTACGAGGTTCATGTTTGGGTCGAGCATGCATTTGCTGCTTTGGAAGGTCAGTTTCAGTCCTTACAAGAGCTTCATTTGAGGATGCAGAATGAACAGGATATGAAGATAGCACTGCACTGGATCCAGTGCTGTTTGATTCTTCACAACATGATTATACAGTTTGAAGAAGGACTTGGAATTATGGGAATGACCAAATGGGTGATATGAGAGGGCATGGAGCCAGGCCATTGGTTGGCACTGGTCGTGGTGGATGTTGCTGAAGGAACGCCAGGGCAGGTTTTCTGTGCAAACTTTATGAGAAGTCTGTTTACACACCTTGGAATGCTTGTATTATAAATAGGATTTGATGAAGAACAACTGTGATACATAGCAGGAGTATAGACGGACCTAATAAAACTTGGTGACAACCAAGGCCCCAGGCCTGCAAGCCAAAAGGAAGGACATAGTCCAAGTGTGAAGAGACTTGGGTAGAAGAGCAGCAGTGTTATGATATACCATATTTTCAAACATTTTTAACTTAGTGCATTCGCGCACTACTTTACATCCTTCAGACTTCGAAGTCACGTGATGTGCACGTGACCATGGGAAACTACACGTGACCTATGGTCTAGACCAACACGCTGCACACACGCCTTATTAATTTCCGATCCTTTCTTCCCATCATCATTCTTCTTTTCTCACAAACACTTCTTTCATCTATCCATATTCAGTAGTCTTTCCCAAGGACCCTATGGTCCGTGCGCCTCCCTGTAACATATATAAAGTAGCTGTACTCGACTGGACTCCCCAGTCTAATCCATTTGTTCGCTGCGACCTACATCCTTGCGGCTGAATTAAGGAAGACACCTCACCTCTTATCCTCATCTCTGTTTTCTCTTTATCTTGGGTTTAAGTGTAGCCCCGTCGAGTCTCTGCCAGTGATTATTCGAGCCCGTCTCATAACAAGCAGGGTGATAGATGGAGTGAAAATGCAACACAGGTGATGGTAAAAAAACAAACCAGGAGGAAAAGCATACAAGCAAAGGTGACAGCAAGTAGAGTGGATGATGACAGATAAGGAAAGTGGGAGTGGGATGGAGAAGAGAGCATTCAAGTCTGCGGCTCAGGCAGAGTCAACCTGCCTTGCTTCCTGGACTGAATCTCCTCTAAATGGATCTGTAGCTTCAGCTTCTCAAGCTCGAGAGTAGTGACCTTCTCTTCATGCACCTTCAGCTCAATCTGCTGCTGCCCCAGGTCATGCTGATGCCTGAATTTGACCTCAGCATTTGCATGCTCAAGAGCTAATTGTTCACGCTGGTATGCAAGCTCTTTATCACTAAGTGCAAAGTTCATCTTGGCAATGGTGTGATGAGTCCAGAGTGCATCAGCTGACTCTGAGTGAGCCTCAGCCTCCTTTGTGATGATGCTAATCTTGTTGATCTCTTCCTTGATGCGGGAAGCAGCAGTGCCTGCAGAGTTTGCTTTTCTTGCAGCTGAGCCACTTGCTCCAGGAGAGAGGGTAGAGCCCAAGGGAAGACTATCAGATGATCAGATGGAGGCTGGAGGACACACATAGGGTGTCTGATGGAATGCCATACAACTGTCATAGTGTGATGTCCTCGCCTTGCCAGAAACTCCAGGAGTAAGCTTCAATGGAGGTGTGCTGAAGAGACTAGAGGTGGGAGTCATAGCATGGCTTGGAATGCTGAGGTCATCCTAGATACAGCATATTAGCTAGGGCATCTATCCATAAAATTTGTCTCTACCTTCTTTGCATGTGATGGTCCTGCAACCAGCTGATAGGTGTGTCCACTGGCCCCTGTGAGGCAATCATCATATATATTGTACACATTCAAGTATTTGTTCAATAGCCAGTCTCCATTGTTGACAGGCATGTTGTCATCTTCTTGACCAGCATCAAGCTTATCCTCAATCGTACAATCATTGCCAGGAGGCTGTTCTTTCTCTTCCTCAGCAGCATATGGGACATTGCCATCATCCATCTCCACCTCCCATGGCTCCTGCGGTGCTTCAATAGCATCATTGTTGTCGGTTGGCTTGCCCTGCATGAGGGTCAGCAAGCTCTATGCATGGTCTGCATTTGGCTGAGATGAAATCAAATCACTGTTGAAACCTGGTATTCCTTGCCATATCTGATCAAGTTCATCATAGTGGGGAAATTCAGCTTAAAGTTGACCTGTCAAAAAGGGTTGGATCACAGGGGGGTGGGACCAATAAAGCAACACACTGAGAAGGTTGGAGTTTGGATCACCTGGCACAACACCTTCCCCTGTTTGTCTGAGGCAATGTTGCCACTTCCGATAGTTGTGCTTCATCCTAGGTATGATGATCAGCCAAGATCAGGGCAGGGGAAATTGGGGGGATCAATGAAGGATCAACTTACACTGTCAAACGGTTGGCAACAGATACTGTGAACCTGTCTGGATTACTTGAGAATGAGGGGTCTTTTCTATTAAAAATGTGCTGGGCAATTGCTGCATGGATATCTTTCTTTTGTCTTCCAGATGGCTTTTCATCTGGAGGAGGGGGGGAGACAGCACTGGAATGGCTGTGATCATTGTATAGGATGTGGCAATCCACAGCACATGTTATAATCCAGCTGACAAGTTCTTGAACATGATATTCATCCCATGTGATATTCAGGGCCCTTGTAATGGGTCCTTTGGAGGGTGGTGGTGTTGCTTCAGGTGCTTCCACCACCTTGCCTTTACCTTTTCCTCTGCCCACTCATGTACCTGTCCTACCCCTCATTGAAGTTGTGGCTTGAGTGTTTTCTGGGGACTTCATTGACTTGGCCTTTGCATGTGAAGACTTTGAGCTAGTGGCCATGATGGTGATGCCCTTGTATGTAATGTGCAAATGAGCTGAGCAATGGAGATGTGGTCAAAGGGCAGGCATATCTTTCAAACTCTGACCAAGTCATTTGCCACACTTCAGTGACAAATTAGTGTCCAATCAGGGCAGCCTAATGGCCATACTGAGTACCACTATTGTTGCCTTCACTTACATCCCCCACAATCCATTCATTTGAATTCCATCCTATGCTCCTTCTCCCTCTCCCTTGTCATCATTGCCATTGCTCACACTCTCCTTAGCATCATTGTTGTTGCAAGCACCCCCAACATCCCATCTGTTCATCAATCCTTCACACCATTCTCAACCAGCTTTCTCCCTATCTCCTTGCTGTATCATGAATCAAATGCTTCATCTGTCATGCTCATGCCTTTTTACTCTATTAACACACTGTTATGACTTGCAATTCCAAGAAATACCTGGGTCTTTCAAAATCAATTTCTCTTTATATATTCAGAGGAGATATTAGGTGCACAACAATTCTGCATGCAGGAAAACAGACAGAGCACCACTGCAGGTTTGAAAAGAAGCACATTGCAGAGCTTTAACATATGCATATGTCCAATGTAAGGACCTGAAGTTCTTTAGCTTCATATTCCACTATATCCAGTCCATTGCCAACCCCTATCCACCTCAAATCTGCTCTATGCCAATCTGAAATGATGAGTCTGACTCAGAGTCTGACTTGAATTGTTGGTATCTGCCTTATTTCAATTCCAGACTCTTCACTTTAGTAATATTAAGGTTTCCCTTTATCTAGCAACAAGTTCTAATACTTCTGACTTCATCCTTCTCACTTAGACACTTATACTAGGTTTATTGAGAGTTTTTTTATCTACCTTAGAAGGGTCTGGGATATTACCCAGACTATAAAAACCTTTGTATTCCAATAGGGAATATCATCTTTTAGCACCCATTCCATTTTGTCTTGTTGCTGGCCCTTGTTCATGGCCATTTTTTTTATTATATCTGGTCCTCATCCTTGGCCATTTACTTAGTCTCTGGTCCTTGTCCTTGACTGGAATACCTCATTCATCTTGTGCTCCATCCAGAATTGTCTGGATTTGTCAGCATCCTCACACCATGGTCAGTCACACTAACCCTTCTCCACTACAGCCTGACTACAACCTCCCTGGGACAAGCATCCAACTTGCCCTCACACACCTATTATCATCTTTACACCAGTTACTCAGTCACTAGTTCTGGTGTAATGAAATTGATTACTTAAGTGTTGGCACCCAAGGACCAGGATGCAGCCAACTGCATGTTTGAGGATCAAGGCATGGATGTACATTACAGTGAATCTATACCAGACACAGATTGTGAAAGTGATAAGAAAGTTGACAATCACTGCAGAAAGTAAGGTCACTTTCAGAAATGTACTGAGTGAATTCCCCCAAGAGTTGGGGTCATTTCCTGCCAACAGCAGTCAATTCTGGAGAGCATCATATTGCAACACTGATCTGCTCATTTTGACTAAGAGTAAACATTGCTTGCAACACTTCCTACAAAATTTCCCCAACATTTCCCCAGTGCCATCTGCCATTTCATGCAGTTCTTCCATGTGATGCTGAGAATGGACCAATACTATTTCTCAAAGCCACTGGCACAGTCAGATATAATATTGACCTCAGGCCAATACACATATCTAGGTTGACATCAAGGGTTGGTATTAGCAACAACTTCTGACATGACATGGGGATGAAGCAACATTAGAGAGTGACAAGAGCAAGTCTGAAAGTGAGAGCACTTCAGTGCACCAAGACAACAAGAAATGGAGCATTGTTCCAAGTCCAAGTCTCCACTACCCTTTCAATCATGTTGATCAGCAGTGAGTGTTATGACTGTGCTGGACTCCTGAGGTTAACTCCAGAACTCCAGAGTTCTAAGGGGGGTCAAGACATCCACTTCACCATGTGTGGTGCATCCTTGCTGATCTTCATTGTCTCATATTTTGGAGTGTAAGAGAGAGCTGGAGATGACTTGGAGGGATTGGTGTTGGTGTCAAAGTTGATAATCAAACTAAGTAATACAGGAATAGTATGGAGGAGTTTACATATATACATTGGAGGAAACAGATTATTAGTAACAGAGCAGATGAGTAAGTACCAAGTAAGATGTTAATGGAGGGGGTGTGGAGCTGGAGCTGTGCTGAGACACAGGATTGAAGGGAAACTACATACTAGTCTAATACATACATATATAGTAATAGAGGATATACAGAGTTGAAGTCTGGAGGTCAGAGAGAAGGTCCTGGATGAGAATCTATCAGAGGACAAGCAGAGTGTGTCAGAGGTGTGATCAGAGGTTTAGAGGTATGGCATATAATAAGCGAGTTCTTTCAGGCTGTGTCATGTGAAGAGACTCATCTGTAAATGTACTTAGGCTGTTGCGAGATGACTTGAGCGAACACTGGCAAGACTCTACTGGGGCTACACCAAACCAAACGATGAAAGAGAAAGCAGAGGTTATGAGATGAGACAAGGCGGGCCTTCCTTAATCAACTTGCAAGGACGTAGGTCACAAGTGACAAATGGATTAGACTGGGGAGTCCAGTCAAGTACAGCTACTTTATATATGTTACAGGATGGCGCACGGACCATAGGGTCCATGGGAAAGACTACTGGATATAGATTTATGAAAGAAGAGTTCATGAGATAAGAAGAATGATGATGAGAAGAAAGAAGCGGAAATTAATAAGGCGTGTGTGCATTGTGTTGGTCTAGACCATAGGTCACGTGTAGTTTCCCATGGTCACGTGCACATCACGTGACTTCGAAGTCTGAAGGATGTACAGTAAGTGCGCGAATGCGCTAAGTTAAAAAGTTTGAAAATATAGTATATCATAACATAGGCTAGAATGTGTTATGCTTGATGTGTAGAACCTAGTCAAAGCGCACACTCAAGTGTAGTGTGAAGACACTTAGAAATCCTCAGGTCTTACTATGACTAATCCTTAGACTAATGACTCATGGAATGACCAGCCTCTAGCAAATAGATTGCGTAAAACTAGATGTGAAACTATAGTACAAAGGGTGAAGTATTTATACTACTTGGAACTGTTATGGATTTCTTTCCTTTTTATCCTTTTAACTATGCTCTTGCTAATTTGTCTTCCCACACATGAGAGGGCTTCGCCCTTATGGCGTTGACCATGCAGTATGCTACCTTTATGGACAATTTCCTGGATACAGACAAATAGCCCTTTCTAGACAGTTCTCTCATACTGCCTCATTTTCCCCTTTACCCAGATGGTCTGTGCACCCTATTTAGATGGTTTGTGTGCAGTTCCAAGTAGTACATATAAATACTTTGCCCTTGTACTATAGTTCAGTATCTAGTTCTATGCAATCTATTTGCTAGAGCCTGGTCATTTTGCAAGTGATTAGTCCTAGTGATTAGTCATAGCGAGACCCCCCGAGATTTCTAAGTGTCTTTGCACTACACTTGAGTGTGTGCTTTGACTAGGTGGTATGCATTAAGCATAACAAAAGAACTAGATTGTCCAGTTTACCTCTGCTGTTTAGCATGAGGTCACTCCCACCATCATTTTGTGGCAAAGAGGAATCCGAGCTCCCTCCCTGAGCTGGAGCCAGACGTTGAAATCACAGTACCTCCTCTGACTACCAAACCCACCAACTACCATTATGATGACCCGAACTTCTGGAACAGAAACTCCCCCACCCCCGGCCCGTCCTCCTTCCCCACCACTCCCATTCAATCTTTGTCCTTTTCAGGAGTGAACCTTCATCGTTTGCAACCGACTATTCCTTCAGCTGTGCCTCTATCACCATGAAGTGCAACAACTGAAGAATGAGTGGAATCTCCACTAGAATCCCCTATCTGCATGGACATTGACGAACATAAGTCAGAGATTAAGGCAGGTCTGCTGGATGATTTCTCTGGTCACCCAGATGATGTGCCATGATGGCTGCTGGCCATGAAGGTCTACTTCCAGATGAATGCTCACTTCTACAATGATCAAGCCAAGATCCTTACCCTTCTAGCCAAGATGAGCAAAGGCTGAGGGAAGGACTTTTTCGATGGTTGGTACTGGAAAATTGGAGATGAAACAGTAGGAGACAACACTAAGTCCTTCTCTGCTGTAATGCAAGGCTTCGTTAAAGCCTTTACCCCATACAATATCAGAGCCAAGGCCTGAATCGACTTGGGAAGATTGAGACAGAATCTCAAGGATTCCGATGGGCTGGACAACTACAACCTCCAGTTCCAACTTCTCACTGCAAAAGCCAAGATCACAGATCAGAAGGCATTGATCAAATGGTACATCAACAGCCTAGACAACAGTCTCTCTGACTCCATCCTGATGATGTCCATTGTCCCTGATACTATCGATGAATGGATTCAGAAGGCCTCTCAGTTTGCTGGGCAGGCAAGGAGAAGAGATGGACTCCAACACAGAAGGGCCTTCATTCCTGCATCCACATGGACCCCCCCCCATCAGACTTGTGCTATCCCTCATCGCAGCCCAAATGCCATGGATGTGGATGCTATCCACCTTACTCCAGTCAAGCATGCCTGTCACATGAAGGACAACCTCTGCTTCATCTGCTATCAGAAGGGGTGTTGCACCACCAATCACCCTCATCCCCCTTGCAACAACAACCCCCCTTTCAGCAATAACAGACCCCCATGCCCCCCTAGAAATCCCCAGAGGGTCAGAGCTGCTTTCACCACTGCCACCCCAGATCCTGTTATAACCTATGTCACCAGTCTCAAAGGAAGGAATGTCCCCAAGGAGGACATCGTGCAGGTGCTCAAAACTTGCTACAAGGAACAATCAAAAGAGGCAGGAGAAACAGTGACAACTGCTAGAATAGAAACGGCCAAGAATTTTTGAAACAGAGGGAAGTCATGACATCTTCTCCTCCACTCGTTATAGCTTCTGTATTTGTATCAGATTTGCATGCACAGTCAATCCAAATCCCCCCCTCTCTCTATATGCATGCAGGAGCAGAAATCATTGACATCACCACCCTTATGGATAGTGGAGCAACCAGATGTTTCATTGATTGAGACTTTGTCTTGAGAAATCGCATCCCCACCACTCGACTCTCTAAACCACTGAAAGCTTGAAATGTGGATGGATCCACCAATAAAGAAGGGATTATCTGACACCAGGTATCCCTCACTCTGCAGGTAGGAGAGATAGAGGAAGAACAGAAACTAATGGTCATTAACTGCAGATCCAAAAATATCATTCTTGGTCTTCCATGGCTAAAGGACCTTAACCCTATCATCAATTGGGCAACTGGACAGGTCACCATCCCGGATAGACTCCCCACCCCTTATCATGATTCCCCAGATGCCATCACCCAACAATACCTTGTCCAGTACTTAAACATGGACCCAGACCTTTGCCTTGCCCAGCTGTGGAAGAAATGACTCAACTGCACTTTATCCATTTCCAAGACTACCATCACAACCGAAATCACCTCAAAAGCCGAGAAAACACAGAAGAAACTCCCACCCACATACTCTGCCTTTGAAGACATATTTGAAAAGAAGGCTATTGATGAGTTACCCCCCTCCCAATCCTTCAACCATGCCATTGATCTCAAAGACAGCTTTACACTGAAAGTTGCTAAAGCTTACCTCCTCAACCCAAAAGAGCTCAATGCCTGTCGAGCCTTCATCAATGAGCATGTCAAGTCTGGGAAGATAGTTCCATCAAAGTCACAGCAGGCTTCCCCCTTCTTTTTCATCCCGAAGAAGGATGGATCAGTATGCCCATGCCAGGACTACTGATATCTCAATGAACATACCATCAAAAATGCTTACCACCTCCCGCTTATATCAGACCTCATGGATAAGCTGAAAGGTTCCCGCCTCTTCACCAGGATGGATATCCAATGGGGGTATAACAATGTGTTAATCAAATCTGAGGATTGCTGGAAGGCCACCTTCATCACCCCCTTTGGCCTTTTTGAACCAATGGTAATGTTCTTTGGACTTTGCAACTCCCCTGCCACCTTCCAGGCCCTCATGGACCATCTTTTTGGCAATATGATGGCAGAAGGTTGGCTAATTATCTATATGGACAACCTCCTCATCCATTCCTCCTCTCCCACCATTCACATGGATTGGATGAAATGAGTCCTCTGATGGCTGCAGGAACACAAACTCTTTCTCAAACTTGAGAAGTGTTCCTTCAATGTCAATGAGGTGGAATACTTAGGGAGGATCATTTGAAAGGGACAAGTAAAGATGGATCCGGTCAAGCTGAGTGCCATCAATGACTGGAAACCCCCAACCTCTGTTAAAGCAGTCCAGTCATTTGTAGGGTTTTGTAACTTCTACAGAAAGTTCATCCTGGACTTCTCCATCCTGGCCTGCCCCCTTATTGAATTGACAGAGAAAAATGCCCCCTGGAAGTGGGAAGAACCCCAACAAACTGCTTTCCTTGCCATCAAGGGAGCCTTTACCAAATGTCCAGTCCTATGCCTTCCTGATGTCCTTTCCCCCTTCTTTGTCATGACCAACATGTCCCTCACTGCCACAGGCACAGTCCTCATGCAAAAAGATACCAATGGCAACCTCCACCCCTGTGCCTACCTCTCCCAGACCCTCTCCCCAGCTGAGCATAACTATGATATCTACAATTGTGAGTTACTTGCCATCATCCACACCCCAGAGGAATGGTGGCACTACCTCCTTGGGACCTCCCACCCCATCACCATCCTTACCAACCACAAAAACCTGACATACTTCAAGCAACCTAGGAAGTTGTCTCATTGCCAGGCCAGATGGTTGATGTTCTTGCAGGACTTCAACCTGGCCTTCCATCACCTCCCTGGCTCTCAAATGGGCCCTGCGGATGCTCTCTCTTGTTGGAATCATGTCACTACCATGGATGATAACCAGGATGTCACCCTCCTTCCCCCTGACCTTTTCATTCACTCCATTAATGCAGCTCTGACTGAGAAAATTGCTTCCTTGACCCCCACTGACCTCCTTGTGCTTGACACTGTTAAGGCTCTTGCTGATAGGTCCTCTCTCTTCCCCCACGCTGCCCAAATGGACTGGTCTTATGACCACCCCTGCCTTTACTACCACAATAAACTCTTCATCCCTGAGCCAGCCCACCTGGACCTTGTCTGCTCCATTCATGAGAGTGAAACTGGGGGACATGGCAGTTACTTCTGCATGGTTAACACCCTCCAGCAGGACTATTGGTGGCCTGGCCTCACCACCTTCATTTGACATTTCATCTACTTCTATTGTCTCCAAGACTGGCGGTGTACACGCATTTGACATCATCGCGCGCATTCTGAATGACAATAGATTCAACCACAGCCTGAAGCTCCAGCCGATTTTGCCATCCAGTTTACGGAAATTCACAGAGTATTCGCCCATAGTCAGGGAATATGTCGAGAAATGGACCATCCATTTGAACCAGCCAGGTGAAATGGAGTGCAAAATGGAGGAGGTTATCTGGTTGAGCTCGTTTTACGGATGCGTCTTCACCATAAAGGGCTGGTTTCACAAGTGCTGAGGTAATGATGGTCGAGGCGACGTCATGGGCGTCTGTGTGTGAGGCTGCATTCTAAAGATCTAATGAATGAACTTGGTGTCGCGAACGACAGTCGATGGAAAAGCTAGTGAGGCTCAAATGGATTGCGTGATGTGGTAGCATATGATACGGTCAAAGAATTGATTACATAAGCTGTTTCACCTTCCACCCAGATGTCCCGCGCATTATGGCTAGAACTTGATGACCAACACAGCTACAGATCCGACACTTTCACCCCAGAGACCGCAAGTAAACCATCTGGAACATGCTTTGAAGTGTACACCACAGTCCAGAGGTTCAGCGACAATCAACGAGCACATTAGCACCGTCGGGGTACAGTAAGTACCACCTTTTGTTTGCTTTCCTTCCTCACAATGTCCTGCTTTTAGCGTATCCGACATTCGCCCATGGATAACGAAAGACGTAGAGAACTCTCAAAAGTGTTCCTTTGACAAATTGCTCAAGGATTTCCTCGCGAATTGCAGTGACGAGCCGCAAGACTCAACGTGCTTGTTTGAGGAGTGTCTGGAGAAGGTCCTTCCCATCTGCAATGGGGAGGCACAGGCCAACAACAAAAGCGATGTCAAACTAAATTCGTGCAAGGTCAAGGAAAATCTTGTGATATAGTATGTTTCAATGACTTGATTTCGCGATCAATTCTGATGATCATGTAGCTCAAAAATACATGGCAAGCGCGAAAATGAATTATACCCTCCCTTTGTGACAGTGGCAAACATAGTGCTCCTGTACCTTCGAGATCTCAAGATTGATGGCCTTCGGCCTGCCAAGGATGATGACTCTTCAATCTGCTTCCATGTCCACGACCCATTAACGTTGACGCAATCCCACCAAGGCCAACTTTCAGAACGCAAGCCAGACGTCGTCGTTGTATCCCGGTCTGATGCCTACAACGCCAATGCCTCGGAAGGGCAGATTCTTTTTTGGCAGGATATGCTCCTCACAGTTCTCACAAAGGCTCCAGAAAAATTCCTTGATTGGCGTAATGTCCGCACTTTCGTGGAGTTCAAGAGAATGATGAAGCAGATGGCAGTTCCTCCGGATCAATACACTCTGAAAGCGATTACACCACCCCAGCTACACGAGTATCTTAGCGTGGACGATTTGAATGATGAAATAGAGCCGGATGTGCTCTGTGCCCGACTGCCTCTCTCCGAACCTGGTGAGTACATCTTCAGTACGTTCACTCTGCGGTGCTCATTCTCTGTTCTAGTCAGACGGTCTGCTCGTCAACTGGAGAAGGCCGCGGCTACCATTTCAGACAGTCGGAAAAGAACTTCTGAACATCTCGGTCCCCCTGAATTCCAATCGAAACGCCAAAAGTCTGAGCCTATAAAGAGTCATCCCGCCATTGTCCAGGCTGGCTATTACGCGGCAGAAATGTTTGCCGCCTACACTGCCCGCCAACATGTAATTGGTCTTGTTATCGTCGGTGAGTGTTGTCACCTGCCATGATGGCGTGTTCGTTTACCGACGTCACAATAGGTGACGTCCTTTATGTCTGGTGGTATGACCGACAGGGCACTATTCAATGTTTGGGGCTTAATTTCATCGAGGATCTTCCTCGGTTACTGGTCCTCCTTCTCGCAATGCAACGTTTCGAAGCAAAACACTGGGGCCTGAATCTACATGTGGACCCTAAATTTGGTCTCAGGCCGCCACGATCTCAGGAGACGACCCTGCGTGGCAATGAGGGCAGGGTGATCCGAGTTATCTTTGAGCTGTCGGATAGCACTCGGGTCACACACTTTGGTTTAAATGGCCGGGCAACCAACGTCTTACCTGTAGAGTGCAAGGATCTTTCTGAGAACTCTGATCTTGTCGCCAAGATCTTCTGGATGGAGATTTTGCGCATGAGCGAGTCCAACATCTTGAAGAAAGTGCATGAGATCGCAGAAACTGATCCTGACGTGAAAGGCCACGTTCCGGAGATGTTGTGGTTCCAGAAGTTTGATGATACCTCCACCGAGCAGATTCGGGAACGCCTCGGCCTGAAGACTGAAGGAGCTCGCATTCTGTGCACAATCATTTTTCGAAAGTTGAGACTATATACTCACATGGGAGTTAAATATTAAAACTCAAAACAACTTTTAGGGGCCAAATGTGATGTAATCCTATAGTCAGGATGCTTACTAAGCACCCCAAAAAGGTTTGAAGAGATTTGGTGGTTAGGAACAATTGATACAGCTGATTTGAGGAGAAGCAATGCAATGTATGCATTTCGTGAAATACACCATTAAAAAAAATCTGGATGGTTCCGTAAATGGTACCAATGGATTCCCACACCTTCAAAGCCCCAATACACATTTTCAACACCTTATGTAAGGTGCATTCTGAATTGATATTCCAGTATTGGTGTGGGGAGGAGGAGGAGAAGGTTATTTTGAGTGTTGTAAAAATTAGCAAAAGCCTTGAATGTTGTGGCA
>JBBPQN010000661.1:0-13411 GCA_038092575.1 Boletus subluridellus
CTAGATAGTGTTTCGTCTAGGAGATTTGTAATCCCTAGCTTATAGTGTTTCATCTGTGGAAGGCAAATCAGTAGTCTGGGAAACAAGCACTTTAGTTTCATTGCATTTGCCTATAAAGAAGACAACGTGGTGGGGAGAGTGGGAATGGGCCACATTTTCTCGTTGATTTCTTGGACCCACCAGTGGGCCCAATGGGACGAGGACGGTGGTTCTGAGTCCAAGTTGTTGTTGCTCCTCCTGTGAGAGATGGGCCTGGTGGGTTCTTCTAAGAGTGGGGAGAGAGGTCATTGGTGCTGGAGGAGCTGGTGTACCCTCAATGCCAGTCCAAAAGGACTCGGTGGACTCAGAGCAAGCCCTTGCAGGAGGTGTGGCCCTATCAGGGATGGTACTGGAGGAAGGAGGTGGAACAGGAATGGGAGTGGGAGATGGGGAGGTGAACTGACTGTTAATACCCCCATGGGTACTATAGCTCCATGGTTGGAGGGATGAGGAGTGGGGGTGTCGGGGATACTGAGAGGGTCCTGGGAAAAATAGATCTCCCTCTCCAATTCCAACATGGAGAGGATGAGGGGGTGGAGGATGGGGGAGACAGAGAGAGGGGAAAGCATGTTGATGACCACACTGAATCCCTGGTTCCAAAGTAAATCTAAAGTGAGGGCCCTTACCTTGGCGATGGCCCCATTCAAGGAAGCAGCATAAACAGGGGGTTGGTTGTCTGGGATCAACTGGGTCATGATGCACCTCACTATGACATATGCTCAATAGAGGCGGGTGGTGGAGATGAGGTCATAGTTGAAGGTGAAGACCTGGTTTCTTTCAATGATGAGGGTGGTGACAGGATTCTCCAGAACAGAGGTGAAGAGGATGCGGCAGTGACAGAGAGATGGTTGCAGTGGACGGGGGGAGTTTGGGTAATGGCCATTGTGAAGATGATTTAGGTGGAAGATGGGGAGAGGAAGTCCTTGGGGTGGCAAAGTTTATAAGCGCAAAGGAGTGGTTGTACATGTTTGAAACTTCTCTCCAGTTCCCAGGTGTTCTCCACTGTGGAGTATCCTTTTCAGGAAGTCAGATATTGCCTCTGACCTCATGTTCCACAGTGTGAGAGGATTTTGTTCACTTTGTACTCTTCCCCTCCCCCAATAAGTTCCAGTGGAGGGTTGGAGTAGTTAGGGCCATGTTCCGAAGTTTTCCAATAGGTTGATAAGAGGAAGGCATAAAACATGTCATGGATCTTCCAGGTCTTGGGGAGGTGGAGGTGGAACACCACCAGGGAGATGACCTGGATGATTTCAAAGGGTCCCTCTCACCTGGGGGCAAGTTTCCTAGAAGGGTAGCAGAGGTGAAGGTTTTTGCCTTTTAGCCACACTTTATCTCCTACCTTCCATGGATAGAATTTGGATGAGATCCATTCCTTCATGCTTCTCTGTGCCTTTTTGTGTGCTGCAATAGCTTCCAATTGGGCATCTCTGAGCATTTCCAATCGTTGTTCCAGGGCAGGGAGGAACATTTTGCCAATTGGAGGATATGGGCAGGGTTCATATCCCATCATGAGGGAGAAGGGGGATTTATTGGTGACTGAATGAACGGCTGCATTATGGCAAAACTCAGCCATGGAAAGGAGTTCTGCCCATTTTTCAGGGTGTCTGTCACAGAAGATGCGGAGGTAGGTCTCTAGTTCCTGATTGATCCGTTCAGTTTCACTATTGGTCTGGGGATGATATGCAGTGGAGAGGGCCAAATTGTATTTGAGAAGTCTGGCTAGCTCTCTTGTGGGGGCAGAAGCAAATTGGGGTCCCCAATTGGAGATGCATTTATCATGTAATCCAAAGCGATGAAAGACCGTTTTGAAGAAAAGAAGTGCCACACCTGTGGCATCAATCATTTTGAGACAAGGGGCATAAATTACCCCCTTCATAAGGCCATGGTCAACCATGACCATAACAAAGTCAAAGCCAAGGGATGGGGGAAGATCCATGATGAGATCCATAGAAACAGATTGGAAGGGGCAGGTCACCAGGGAAGGTAATGGGGTAAGGGGTGGGGCGGAGGGGTGGGTATTGACCTTGTGGGCCTGGCAAGTGGCACAACCTGAAATGAAATGGTGAATGAAAGTGGTGAGGCCAGGCCACCAATAGTCCTGCTGGAGGGTATTAACTGTATGGAAATACCCACCATGTCCCCCTGCTTCACTTTCATGAATGGAGCAGATGAGGTCTGGACAGGCCGGCTCTGGAATGAAGAGCCTATTGTGGTAGTAGAGATGGGGATGGTCATAGGACCATTCTGTCCGAGCAGCCTGGGGGAAGAGGGAGGATCCATTGGCAAGAGCTTTGACAGTGTCAAGCACAAGGGGGTCAGTGGGGGAGGAGAACATGATCTTCTCAGTCAGGGCTGCATTGATGAAGTGGACAAAGAGGTCGGGGGAGAGAAGAGTAATGTCCTGATTATCAGTCATGGTAGTGATATCATCCCAGTGAGAGAGGGCATTCACAGGACCCATCTAAGAGCCAGGGAGGTGAAGGAAGGAGGTCAAAGTCCTGGAGGAACATCAACTGTCAGGCTTGGCAACAAGACAACTTCCAGGGTTGTTTGAAGTATGTCAGGTTTTTGTGATCAGTAAGGATGGTGACAGGGTGGGAGGTTCCTAGAAGGTAGTGTTGCCATTCCTCCAGGGCATGAATGACAGCAAGTAGCTTGCGATTGTAGATATCATAGTTTCTCTCAGCTGGAGAGAGGGTCTGAGAGAGGTAGGCATAGGGGTGAAGGTTGCCATTGGCATCTTTTTGCATGAGGACTGCCCCTGTGGCAGTGAGGAACACTGACCTGCATGAAACCAGTTTCATGCATAGTCAGAAAAGCTACCACCTGAGAATGGATATTTCTACCACTTGAAGCAGTTAGAATCCTTGGATACTATGGGGCCAGATAACCCTCAGTATGATCTACCTTCCCCTATTTTTATTGGAATATTTTATCAGAAGAATATGGAAATATAAATAGTTTTATTCAATCACAACTCTATGACTACTACTATTAGTACATAACTACAAAAAATTGTATACTACATGTACAGCCAAGTGCCAGTAAGAGAAATTACCCCTGAGCCATGCCCTGCACAGCATTGCAAAGCATGTGACTCAGAATGACTCAGAATGACTCAGCCATGGTTGCTATGCAACAGCCTGATTAAAGAGCACATGATTTTGGCTTGGTAATCTTAGCCTCGGCATTTGTCAGAAATCTCTTGGCATTTGTAAGCTGATTTGTAAGCAGCCAAGACTCCTGATTGGCTAGCACAGCCACCTGTATTTACATATAAAAGGAGAGCTTTCCAGGCCATTCAGAGAGCAGACAGTTCTGCAAGAAGCAGACTTCTCAACACATATCTCAGATAAGTCTAAAAGACTATAAGTCTGAGGGGACAAGAGAGTGTCTTTATCCTCTTATTTGTCTCATAAAACATATCTCAGAGTTTCCTCCACAGGCACAGAACCTAGTGCAAGAACATCTTCTATTTTATTTCTGATAGTTACATTGTTAGGAGTAAAGGCTTGTATCTATAAAGGACAAGTGTAATAGGACACTTTTAGGGAGAAAACCCATATAAGGGCAACTAAAAGGAACAGATCCCCAACAATCTAATCTACCAGCATCCTGCTATCTCTACTGACTATCTGCCTAAGAGGATAAGTGATAGTATAGTTTGATTTGCCTGATTTAACTTCTCCTTAGTTGCACAATAAGATTGTGTTACAGAAACCTATCTGAGCAAACTAAGTAAACTACTACTGAATTCCAGCTAATTCTGGAATATCTCTACATCCTTACAATTCAACATATCTTTGGATTAGTGCCACAAAGCCACTGACTTCCTTTTTAGGATACATCTTCAATCAAGTGCTAATTCAACCCCTGAAACTAGCAACCTTACAAGTGTTGACTAGTATATTTCTTAGTGTAAACCACTAACCACACCATCTTAATTCCAGACACTATTAAAGTGTTTCTTCAAGACCCAATCTATAAACAATAGTTGAGGATTGGCAAACAACCCACATAACTGACTACACTAAGTTTTTCACTGACTCATTACTAGTAGATCTAGATAGTGTTTCATCTGTGGAAGGCAAATCAGTAGTCTGGGAAACAAGCACTTTAGTTTCATTGCATTTGCCTATAAAGAAGACAACACACAGAGTTGTTCTTGACCAAATGGGTCACACTATATGAAAGGTCCCAATGTGGAGACAATATGGGAGTATACCTTCTCAAGAAGAACATGTGAGAAGAAATCATGAAGCACATATTTGTCAACAGACAAAGAAAGAAGTATATACTGTAAGTGCATACCTGATCAAGATCAAGAAGGTTGGAAACCTACTTGAGTCATTTGTGCTACAATCCAATCAAGGAAGAGTTTGGCAGAACCAAACACCTACACAATCCCATGGTTCAGGATCACACACATATGGTGGATGTGGAGAACCTATGGACATAGACACTACATGCACAGGCAAAGGCAAATGTTTCAATTGCCAGGGACCTTATCTAGCCAAAGATTGTCCTAAGCCAAAAAAACAATGTGGAGAATGCAAGTTCCTCGGAGGAGGACACAGCAAGAGATGCTCAAAGAATTGCAAAGTGCAATGCACCCATTGTAAAGAAGAAGATTCCAAAGGAAGGAAGCTTACACATAAGCTCATGAACTGGGAGTATGAATATGATAAGGAAACCTCCAATGACTTCTTCAACCAAGAATTGGGAAAAGAGGAAAGTTGCTGAATGAACCAGGTGTTCATGCAACTAAGAAGACATTACCAAAGAAGAAGAACACAGGAGGAAAGCTAGAAAACTCCCAAAACAAGTATGCAGCTTTTGCTCCATATGTGGAGTATGGGGAGGAAGAGGAAGTGTTCTTTGAAAACACTGAGACTGAGCCTTATGCAAGTGAGCTTGCTGCACAGGAATGCAGGCTTCATTTGGTCAAGAAAACTAAAGTGGAGGAGGTGAAGAAAGAAACCCAAAACCCAGAATGAACTTATGTAAGATCTCTAAAAGTAGAGAAAGAGATTCTATTACCAATTGAGGTAGCAATGGCTACAAAAAGGAACAAGATGATGCAAATTGAAGCCCTTCTGGACAGTAGAGCCAATGATATTTATGCAGATATCAATTGGATAAAAGAAAATCAGATCCCAGTAACACCACTAGAAAGACCAAGGCCATTAATTCTGGCTAATGGAAAGTCTGATGAAGAAGGAACCATTATCCATATGGTAGACCTCATCCTTGATTATCAAGGTCATTGAAAAAAGACCAGAGCCTATGTCACAGTATTAGGCAAGAAAACCCCAATGATCATAGGGTTCATTTGGCTTAAGAAACATAATCCTGAAATCGACTGGGAAACCAGAGAGGTCCACCTAATATGATGTCCAGAGTCCTGTTGCCAATTATCTGACAAGTCTCATTTTGTTAGGACTCTTGAAGCAAGAGAAAGAAACAACATGCCATTCATGTATAAATGGTTCAAGGCAATGCCAGCTGACCAATCATCAAAAACTCCAGCTGTGAAAGAAAAGGTGCCAGAAGAGATGGTACCAAAGGAGTTTCACAAGTACCTCAATGTCTTCTCAAAGAAGTGTTCAGAACGGATGCCTGAAAAGAAACCATGGGATCATGCAATTGATATGAAGCCAGGTTTCCAACCCAAGAAAGGAAAGATCTACCCTATATCCACAGATGAACAAAAAGAAGTATTGGACTTCATGGACGAACAATTATGCAAAGGCTACATTTGTCCATCCAAGTCACCACAGACATCACTGGTATTCTTCATTCCAAAGAAAGACAGAACAAAAAACATGGTTCAAGATTATCATTACCTCAACTCATGGACAATAAAGAACAACTATCCATTACCACTAATTTCTCAATTGATGGATTGGCTCAAAGGAGCCAAAATGTTCACAAAAATGGACCTTCAATGGGGATACAATCATGTATGCATCAAGGAAGGAGACAAATGGAAAGAAGCCTTTGTCTGTCATAGGGGAAGTTTCGAACCAGTGGTTATGTACTTCAGACAAATTAACTCCCCTGCAACATTCCAAGCCATAATGAATGACATTTTTCATGACATGCAAGCATATATCATCATTTACATTGACAATATCCTTGTGTTCACCAAGAATGAGAACCAAGAAGAACATGATGCCATAGTGCTTGAGGTACTTAAGAGGCTACAAGATCATGACCTCTTCATCAAACCAGAGAAGTGCACATTCCATGTAAAGAAAATAGATTTCCTAGGAATGGTCATCACAGATCAAGGAACCAAGATGGATCCAGAGAAGGTCAAGGGATTACTTGAATGGCCAATAAAGCAAGTGAAAGGTATCGTGCACCACTATATGATAGCGGTAGACTCAGTCACATGCGATGATAGCAAACAGACTAGGTATTCACCTATATGATAGCAGTAGACTACATATATGTAGCTATCATGTTGTGAATAAGTACAAAGGAAAAGTAGCTCACCTCAGTCATGTGCGATGATAGTGAACGGACTGAGGGGAGATGAAATCTATTGTAGTGCTAATAAACGAAAGAGCGCTCTTGTGCGCTCTTGTGAGATGGAAAAGCTTATAGTAATAAACTACTAAGGGGAACAAAGGGCACAAAGGAAACAATGTGAACAAAGACATAGTAATGTATCAGTATGACAGGTAAAGGAGGATAAGGTATGGATGTTGTCATGGCAGTGACATGCCTGAGTCGACGCGCACAATGGTTCATGTTGCCCGATTTGGTCGCTCTGCCACGCTTGCTACTCCAACAGCCAATTCCAAAAAATGTCAAAGGAGTAAGAAGTTTCCTAGGACTGGTGAACTTCTATTGAAGATTCATCAAGGATTTTGCCAAGAAGGCAAAGGCCTTGAACAACCTTACTAAGAAGGATCACACCTGGAAATGGGCAGATGAACAATAAAAGGTGTTTGACGAGCTGAAGCAAGCTTTTATAACAGCACCAATACTTGCATACCCAGACCATGACTGCAATTTCCAACTAGAATGTGATGCATCTGGATTTGCAATAGGAGCAGTATTATCCATGGAAAAAGATGGGAAATGGCACCCTGTAGCCTTTTCTTTGCACAAGATGATGCCAGAACAAAGGAACTATTTCATTCCTGACAAAGAAATGTTAGCTATCATTTTGACTTTAGAGCAATGGCATCATTATCTAGAAGGTGCAGAGCAGACATTCAAAATCTGGACAGATCATGCAAATCTCCAGTATTTTATGAAATCACAAGACTTGAATCACTGACAAGCCAGATGGGCTCAGTACCTGTCACAATTCAACTATGAACTCATAAGAAAGCTAAGAACATCCATGGAAAAAGCAGATGCTTTGTCACAAAGAGAAAACCATGCAGTTGGAATTGACCAAGACAATAAATGAGTCACAGTCATACCTGCAGAATGTGTATGCAACATTGAAGTTACAAAGGTACAGTACATGGAGAAGAAGAAAGAATTCTCAAGAGAATCAAGATGGCACAGATGGAATTGTTGCAATTTCCAAAGGAGTTCATGCTAGATGATGAAGGATGGTACAGACTCAAAGGATGTCTATGTATATGTACCAGATGTGGAGAATGATGACAATACACTTTGACAAGATGTCATCACACTACACCATGATTCTCTGATCACCAGATATGGAGGTGCAAAGAAGACTCTAGAACTAATCTCAAGGCAGTATATATGGAAAGGAATGTGCAAACAAGTTAAAGAGTATTGCACTTGATGCAAAAGATGTAATCAGATGAAGCTGAAACCCAATCCTATTCCAGAAGGACCCTGGTAAGACATATTGGCAGACATTATCACCAATTTACCCACATCCAATGGCTATGATAGCATTCTTGTGGTTGTGGACAGATTCTCTAAGGAAGTGGTTTTCATTCCAACAATGAAGACAATCATGAGCTTAGAAATAGCCAAGCTTTATTGTGATCATGTTTGGAAAACACATGGTCTTCCATGCTCTTTGATCTCTGACAGAGAACTGCAGTTTTCAGCACAAGTCATGAAGGATCTCAGTAAGATGCTGAGGGTAGAACTCAAGATGTCTATAGCCTTTTACCCCCAGACAGATGGTCAAATGGAATGAGTCAACAGAGACCTTCAACAATTCCTCTGCCTATACACAGCTGAAAAGCAGAACAAATGGTCAGAATGGCTTGCAATAGTGTAATTCCAATACAATAACAAGATTCATTTGATGACAGGCAAGTCACCCTTTCAAGTCACACACTCATATGCCCCACAAATGGGAATTGAACCCAAAGACACTAAAGCACCCACAGCTACCACATTCGCTGATGACATGAAGAAGACTTTGAATGATGTAAAGACATCAATGACCAAGATACAAGAACATATAAAGACCCAAGCTGATAAGCACAGATCTGAAGCTCCTATTTGTGAAAAGAATCAACAGGTATGGTTGTCTACAGAACACCTCAACCTGAAAGATACCCAACAGTCTTGCAAGCTTATGGAATGATGGCTTGGCCCATACAAGGTTATAGAAATGGTAGGGGATAATGCTGTATGGCTCAAACTCCCATGCCACATGATGATTCACCCAGTGGTAAATGTATCACAGGTTAAGCCTTACAAAGAAAGACTCAAAGGTCAATGGACTTACAAACCAGGACCTGTCTCAGTCACCAATGAAGGTGATGAGAAGTTTGAAGTAGAATGAATCATAGATTCCTGCCTAAAGGGGCGAAAGTTGGAATTTTTGGTCCATTGGAAAGGGTACCCAGAGGAAGACTGTATATGGGAGATTGAAGGACATTTATCCCATGCAAAGAATATGATATGGGACTTCTACAAGTCACACCCACAAGCACTGTGACATCTGCAGATGACCCAGACACAGTTCACATTCCTATTCTGCCCCTACAACAACATCACAAAAGTGCTGCCTATCTGGTCTTGCCTGGAATGTGAACCATAGAATGGGGGTAGTATTACAGATACATTTTTTGCCCTATATCTTTTTCCATTCATGTGATCTTCTTTTATCATGTGACCCTATGATGTCAGCACATATGACCATGAGAACCAGCTCAGCACTGCCTTATTAATCTCCATCAGCACTGCTTCACTTAATCTCTGCTCACATGGCCATATACAGCTGACTTCATCTCCATTCACTGTGCCTTGCACAGCTCTCTTCATTTCTGCCCTTATCAAAGGATACAACCTTCACTCAAGTCACAAGGACTCACTTTTTATTTCCGCTTGCATCCAAGTCATGATGACTAGGAACCATGTCATGTACCAACAGGTACCACACTTATATGAACAAACGAGGCCCAAGGCTATATTTAAGAGTCATGATGACTTGCTTGTTACAACATATGAACATTTTCAAACCTTTTAACTTAACACTTTCATGAACTTACTTTACACCCTTCAGACTTTGAAGTCACATGATGTGCACGTGACGGTGGGAAACTACACATGACCTATATGTGACCTATGGTCTAGACAAACATGTTGCACACACAACTTATTAATCTCTGTCTTTCTTTCCATCATCATTCTTCTCTTCTCTTCACATGAACACTTCTATCTATAATCTCCATGCTTCATTAATTTCCATTTCTCTCTCACCCCTTATCCTTCTATTCTCATGAACCCTTTACACAACTTATTAATCTCTGCTCCTTTACTTCTCACCATCATTATTCTTCTCTCATGACACCTTCTTTCATTTATCTATATTCAGTATTTATTCTCATGGACCCTATGGTCCGTGCACCCCTTTGTAACATATATAAGCTAGCTGTAGTTGACTGGGCTCCCCCAGTCTAATCCATTTGTCTCTTGTGGCCTACATCCCTGCGAGGTGATTAAGGAAGGCTGTTATGCTTTCATCTCTCCCTGGTCTCTATGGTTATAGAAGAAGATAGGTAAGTTCAAGACATTGACTTTGATCTGGTCATCAAGTCTTTCCACCTTTGACATCGATCCTCTCCTACTGATGGACTTGTAACCCACATCCTTGCAAGTATCCTGAAGGCATTCGCCTACCTACTTGCCTATTGACTTCTCCTTTGCTTTATCTATATTTGTTCTAGCTTCATCTTTAACTCTTGCTTTCTTCTATTTTGCTGTGGCATCATTTGGTTTGGTGTAGCCTGAAGAGTTCTGCCAGTGTTCACTTGAGTCATCTCACAACATTGCTAATATTAATGGACTATGCCTATAAGTCACCATGACTCACTTACACTTGTTACAACTCACTATTTTAATATCTGATGCACTTAATACACATACATAGGCATAAACATGTACAAACCCCTGTAGAGTATATAAACCCACAATGCAGCTCCCCAAGAACTTCAGCCAAGTTCTTGTTGGGATTTCCTTTTACATCTTTTCACTTGTCTCTGAGTCAGTATTGAGTGTTGGAGCTACCCAAGTCTTTATTAGATTTTCAGGTCACTAACACCTGAAACCAGAAAAATGTATCTTCACTGCTTCTGAGGTGGATTACCTAGGACTCATCCTTAACAAAGACAAAGTCAAGATGGACTCCACCAAACTCTGTGCCATTGAAGAATGGCCTCGTCCCTCTACAGTCTGAGAAATTAGATTCTTCCTAGGGTTCTGCAACTTCTATTGAAAGTTCATCCCATTTTTCTTGACCTTGATCTGACCAAGAAAAATGCTTCTTGGTCCTGGTCTCCATCCCACAACTCAGCATTTTTGTCACTTTAGAAAGCTTTTATGGTCTGCCCTGTCCTGGCATTTCCAGATACCACCAAGCAGTTCACCTTGATGACAGACACCTCTCTAACTGCCTCAGGAGCTGTTCTCATACAACCAGACCCCAATGGCAATCTTTGCCCTTGTGGATACCTGTCCCAGATGTTCTCTCCAGCTGAATGTAACTATGATATTTTTGATTGGGAACTCCTCACAGTCATATGTGGACTCAAGGACTGGCACAAATACCTCCTTGGTTCCCCATTTCTGGTCAAGGTTCTTACTAACCATAAGAACCTCACCTACTTCAAGGAACCAGAAAAACTCTCTTATAGACAAGCCAGATGGCTTCTCTTCCTCCAGAACTTTGACCTGGAATACACTGCACTCCCAGGTGCTCAGATGGCCCCCACAGATGCCCACTCTCATCATAATGACATAAACACCTCCAAGGACAATGAGGATGTTCAATACCTCCCTTCTACTGTGTTTGACCATCAAATCCATGCCCTTGATACCACTTTCAAAATCTGCATTCATGGGTCCTCTTCCACCAACCCCTTGGTACTGGGTGCCCTCCATTGCATGGAGGTTGATGAACCACTGTTTGGAAGGTCCCATCCCTCCAACTGGACCTACACCAACAGCTGTCTCTATTTCAAAGACCAGCTCTATGTACCAGAGTCTGCTGTAGAATACTTTAGTAGTCACTAAAGTAAAGGTAAACTACTGTGGTGCAATGTAATGATTGCTTATGTAATCTGCAAGTACCATATATGGAATAATAATTCCAACACTCCCCCTCAAACATGAGAGGCTAAGAAAATGAGCTCTATATGTTTGCTCTGACAGGTAAAAGGTAAAACTCAATAAATTTATATCCAGAAATGTTGTGAAATGAATTGTATCATGTCCATGTAGCATCGTATGCGCAGATATGAGGTCCATGGTGTAGTTGCACTCAAGTGGTTGCCTAATCCCGCCTCGGGTGTGGTGCTGGTACTACCTCAGCTTGTGTGATCACCTTCGATCAATCCTGGGGCCATCGTACTCGTGTTGCGTGCCTCAGGAACACTTCCCCAACTTCTATACTCCAGGTAGAATGCATCCGACCGATCTGATTTGCCTGATATGATCCTGATGCAACCGTTTTGCTTGGTATGTCCAGTTTCTCTTCCTGGCTTGACTAACCCTTCTAGGTTGCATTTTGAGCTTTCCGCATCGGCGTGGTGGGTCTACAGGCTTGATGGGACGTCTGGGGAGGTTCCTAGGTGATGTGGGTGGCCCAGGTATGTCATCTGTCGAGCGTTTGCGCCACTCTTGCTGACTCGGCTGTTTTTCAGCTAGCAGCCTTGTATCGACTCATATCGAGTCACTGCATGCACCACTCATTGTGCCACCTTTACTGCACCATCTCCCATGGTATCCAACACCTTCGCCATCAGTTTTGTGCCTCCAATTGTCCTTGACACCTCCCAACTCGAGCTGCTTGCCTAAATGGCCTCCTGGCCCTCTATCTCCACATGACGACTTTGTATCGTTGTTGCGCTGGTTCCTGACGTCTCCAGGACGTCTCGCGACCCTTCTGACATTGTCTACAATGGTTTGGCGCAGCGCTTTGACCTTGACACCTCCCATTTTGTCCTGGTCGCCTATACTGCCTCCTGGCCCTCTATTTCAGCTCGATGTGATCCTCTCATTGATGCACCGCTTCCCAACATCTTTGGGACGTTCCTGGCAGCTGTGGAGGTCACCTGGTGTGGCCACTTCGCTGTCCGGCTCGTCTGTCTTGTCTCAAGACCTCCTTGGTGAGATCTCTTCATCCACTTGCTCCAAATGTTCCCAGATGTGTTCTGATGCATTCCATGCTATCTTAGGTCGGTTCCTGGTGTCTTCGTCACCTCCAGGTGCTCCCGACGCATCTGTCTCGGCTCTGGTGGGTCCGGCATCATGGCTCACAAGGCCTTTCCTCTCCCCCTGAAGCTCAATGCTCGGGGGCTCATTCTCTCATTCAGATTGTTCATATGGGCTGGTGAGTGGTGGTGGAGGCTCTGGGGGTTCTCTAGGTACATTGTCGCCATTAGTTGGGGTACGCTGATCGTATTCATCAGCTCTCATTGTCAATCACTCTCACGCTTTCGTCAACTTCTTCTCTCCCTCGATCAATGCATATTCGTGCATCCTGGCACTCTCCCCATCGACCTGCGCATCTTGGCGCTCGTCTCTGACCTTCTCATGGCCTGTCACATCAGCACTTTCATGTGTGATGTCTCTATTTTGTCCACCAGCCATCTTGCTGCCTTGATCAACCTGAGCTGCACTCGTTTCAAGTCATGGCTCACTGTCTCGTCTGGATGAGGCCTGTGCCTTGTCTGGGGGCTCAGTAGGTTTCCTGGGTCAACACGTTTCATTGCTGTCATCACCTGTCGCCTCTACACACCCTCTCGACCCTCTCTTGATGCGCGGCTCGACCACCTTGACCCTCACCTCACCCCTTCGCTCTCGCATGCCCTTAGGCTCGTTGGGGGGTTCTGTGTGCTCATCTTGATGACGTGAGCCGTTGTCTGTTGCATCCCCAGGGTCTCCTGATGGTCTTCGCTCCAGTCAGTCGTGG